>PVJH01043605.1:0-13505 GCA_004026705.1 Nesogale talazaci | reverse complement strand
GTCTTTACCTGAGTTACTGGTTTGAGGTTTATATCCTAAGGGTTAAGGGCCCCACCATCTACAGGTTTCCTTGTGTGACTGACTGGGTAAGTCGGGGCAGTTATATCAGCCCTCTGCCAGAGCTGTGCCTTCCCTGGAAACAAGGGTGGCTGTGCCTGATCAAACAGGCAAGTCTTTCCCTTGCACAGAGATCCACCTCTGAATTTCATTGTTTGCAGTGGAGATGGAAGTTGGGGGGGGGGGGGAAGCATGAAGGGAAATACATAGTTCTACTTTAGCCAACTACATTTTTCTTCAATAGAAAAGAACAGAAAATTTTAAAAATACTCCTACACTATACTCACTGATGTCTCATCATCTGTTCACATTTTAATAATAGAATTAATGTTTCCTAAAGAGCCTTTGCATCACTACCACAGATGAAAAATAAGAACTATTTGCCACAACAAAGAGATAACAATGGAAGCAAATGTAATTCTATCATTGGCTTTCTCTCACCATTTGGTGGTCTTCCCCTTTTTGAGCTGGGTAAATTTACAAAGCAACTTTGAATTGACTCTCAACTATTCTGACTCTTTTGTGAAGTGTTTCCTCCCATGATCATAAAGCAGCCTTTGAATGCAATCAGCTTGCCCTCGCACTGCAGGGACTGTTAAGAAGCCTTCACATTGTAAGCTTCTTAACAACTTGCAAAGGGCTAACAACATATCTTGACTGGGACACTCCTCCATCAGCCACTTTCAAAGTGAGCTAATTGTTTGGTATGATTATGAGGATCCCGCTAGGTGATGACTACCTCTCTTTACTTCATTTATGAAACTCTGGTGTTGCTACTGGGTAAGTGTTGAATTGCTAACCTGATGGTTCACAGTTCAATCCCACCAATAGCTCCAAAGGAAAAAGATGAGGCTTTCTGCCAATAAACACATATGAACTTGGAAACCCTGCACAGGGCCATGATGATCCAGAATCAACTCAGTATGAGTAGGATTCACTTAATTTACTTAATGAGAGAGGTATTTCCCTGGAGTTGTTTGAAAATGCTGACTTACAGCTTTCTTTTGAAACAGAAATAACTCTTCTAAAGGCAAAGAAGTCAAAATCTTACTCTAATGTCACTGTCATTTTCTCTAAGATCTAAAGTACATTTTTTTCAGGCTTTAAAAACCAGTGCTATGCAAATGCAGAAATCTCTAGGAATTTGGATCCTAGTACAAAACTGAGCTGACATATCTGCTCAAGGTGTTTTACTGGAGAGCCAAGGTAAAGCATGCCATGTTGTTAACATTCTACTGGCAAATACATATGTAGCACACCTTGTTCATGGACTCCTTTCATTTGAAATGGATTTTGCTTTTTGGTAACACTGAAAAGTGCAGTGTTTACATGCTCATTTTATAACTGGATCATCAGCCCCTCCACGGGAAAAGCTGTGGCAGTCAGCGTCTCTAAGAGTCTCTGTCACAGCCTGAGAGATCAGAAGGGCAACTCTCTCTGTCCCCTCGAGTGGGTGTGGATCAGAATTGATTCAAATGCCAACCAGTGTTCTTGATAGCATGGTTCCTTCCCCACTTTCCTCTTCCGTCCTCCCTTTATCTTTTAATTCCATAGCCTCACATCTGTTGTCTGCTATGTATGACGTTCCCTCTTTTTTTTTGGAGAAGACATTCCTTCTTTGACTATGAATATTTCTGAAACATTTTTGGACATACTATTCCGCCATGTTTCAAGACAGGTACTTTTGTTTACTTGACATAAGCCAATATATTATAAATGAAATATTGACTTGTTTCCTTTCATCAAAAATAATGACATGGTTCCAAAGAGGCATGTTGGAAAGCAAAATGCTTTGCTTTGCAAGTTAAAGTATTTTAAAATTTATTTTTAAAAGGGGAGAAGGAACAGAAGAATAACAATATATTCTGTGAGTATTTGTCACAGTGATTGTAAAGAGTATGTTAAATAAGGAGCTGTTAGAAGATAGCATAACTCAACCTTCGAGTAGACTGTAACTCAGAGCAGTCCTAGAGAACAGGGCAGAACTGCCCCTTTGTGAGTTTCTGAGACTATAGATCTTCATAGGCTTTATAAGCCTCGTTGTTTCCCTAAGGAGCAGGTGATGATTTTGAACTATTGACCTTGAGGCTAGCATCCCAATATGTAAACTTACTGTTAGTATTACAGCCATAACCTTCTAAAAAGTACGTCCACATCACTTACAATTTGTACCCACTTAAGCCAATTTCAGAAAATATTCCTGAACAATCTAAAGTGAGAACACATCAAGCAACAAAAACATGCAAATAAAATAAGCAGAATGGAACTGGTGCTGTCTGAGATCATTGGGCACAAATCAGTTCTGTAAATTATGACCAATAGCCAAAAAAAAAAGGTCAATTGTCTTTTTTGGTAGGAAATATAGGCCTACAAATTATTTTTACATTTTTTAATTAGTTGAAATATCAAGATAGCATTGGTGACACATGAAAATTATGTAAAATTCAATATCCACAAATAGAATTTCATTAGACACAATTCCATTAAAATATTATCTGTGGGTGCATTTGATTTATAACAATTCATAGCAATGTAGATGACAAGGTCAACAAAACCTAAAACGTTTATTACCAGAACACCTAGGAGAAGTTTCCCAAGTCCTGGCTTAAACTATCATTTTCTTTGAATAATAAGATTCTAATATGACTTAATTGACAAAAACCAGGATTTCGTATTCTATGTTGTGAAAATTATTATTAGAAAGCAATGTTAAAATTCTGAATTGTTATATAGTATTTTCCATGCTTTGAATATGTGACAACCATCTCAGATGATCCCACCTGTGGGAAAAGACATATACTCCCGTCACAGCTCTTCTATGGTCTAGTTATATCAAGTGAAAGTGTCTGAGATTCTGATGAGTTCTATTGATCTTTCAAACAAAGATATAGGGCTAGATAATGGCCATAGCCCTTTCCAATTTTATGGAGAATAGTAGTTAAGAATGATGTAACCTGGTCCTAAGTACTTGCCACCATGTCTACAGAACACAACTAGCCTGTTGTGTATTCAATGAAATAATACATTATAAATCTACTTAGCACATTGCACTTAAATAGAAATTGCATCTGTTGTATTGAACTTCAAAAACCCCTGATCCATTTACTGTTTCTAGGACTCTTGTCATTGCCACACAGACCTGATCTTTCCATGGCATAACTGCAACGTGCTTGTTTCTTAGGCTGGCACTGTCATGTGAATGAAAATACTGAACTTCGCCTCTAAGTCCCAACATCACTATTTTTAATTCCCGAAAGCAAGCAACTGCCAAGTGAACAGGAATCACACGATCCCCAGCTGTGAAGAAGAATCCTATCAGAGACAGTGCTTCAGGGCAAAAGTGCTGAGGACTGCTTCACCAGAAAACTTTCTTTTCAACCCATAAACATGTTAGTGACGGATAGGGGTATTAAAATAAGACCACTCTGGCAGAGGTGCCCCACTCCACCCCTTTTCTAGATTTTAAATACATGGAGTAATAATCCAAGAGCAACAACCAATGGGAGCACCACAGTTTCTTTTTATGGAAACAATTTGAATGAGAATATATCACCTTAGCAACAACACATTCCAGAATTGCCTGTGATGGACACGGTGTAATATTCCAATAAAATCCCCTAGTTTTCACATTGTTACAATATGTTGAGTAATGGGGGGGGGGAGATGAATTACTTCTGAGAGATCAACCAATTAATTTGAAATATCAGTCTTAAACTGACTCATGCTGAGCACATTTTCATCAGCGTTACCTGATTTCTCTCTCTCTCTCTCTCCCTCCCTCTCTTCCTCCCTCTTTGCCTCTCCTTCTCTCCTTTTCTCCACCTGTGTCCCTCCATTTTGGTCTCTCTCACCACTCTGCTGAACCTTCATTCCAAAAGAAAAGATCTGAATAGGACAGAAGAGTTAGGGAGCACAATGGAGCTGCACTGCCATGTTACTTGGTAGAATCAGACTGAATCAGACTATGTCACCAGACTACTGCCCATCTTTGACTTCCACAAGGATGGCAGGAAACCAGTTTCATCACCAGGCAACGTTTTCAATGACAGTCTTTTAAACTACTCAACATCTTAAATAAATTTTCCCAAGGATTCACGATTGGTCCACCTCAATACAAATCTGATTATTTTAAAGCTTGATTTGGGAAAAGGAGAACAAAACACCAATTTGGGAATGTGTCAAATAAGAAGGAATTCTATTTTACATTCCATTCAATGCCATATATCAAAATTTCACCAAGTCTAATGATTACACCCAAACAGGAAATTAGAAAGTTTCCTTGAAATTACCCATTGTTTCAGATGTACAAAGTTGAAAAACAATCATTGCTTCTTTTGACTGGACAAAACCCATGGATAAACTAGAAGTAACTGTAAATGACCTTCCAAAAAGGGATTAAACATTTTCTCTTTCTTTTAAGGTTCAATTTGTTGGCTGTGAGCTTTTTTTCTACCTCCCATGCTGCATCAGAATAGAAGTGTTTTAATTAATTATAAAGAAAAAACTAGTTATAGTGTTTTGCATACCAAAAGGCCTTAAATGATTTCACAACTTTATGGTAAATGCAAAGGAGTATAAAAATTGCAACTTATAAAAATATTCACACTACTTTCATTTATATTACTAGCATGACTAATTACTTGTCAAGTTCTATTTATAAAGAACTCTTTTCAAGAAGCTGGAGTATTTCATAGACCTTCCTATTTGATCTTTGACTTTTTACAGATATTACAGGCTTTGGGGATTTTGGGGTAAAATTTGATTACCCACAGTATTTTAAAAGAGGCAGAGATCGGTGAATAGAAGCAGTCAGAAGAGGGTCGTGCTTAGGAGAGAATCCACTTGTGTTCTACCTTATCGGCCAAACTCTTCATTGTTCTACAATCTGCTTTAGAGCATTAGAAAGTAAAAATGCTCAATCCTAGGCCTTCTCAATGACTGATTTTAAAAATAACTTACGCTGTCCAACAACTTATAATTCAATATTGCGGCACACACATGCATGTGCACACACATATCCAAATAAATAAATAAGTAGACAGCTGTCATCTGTCACATTAATCACAGGAATGAAAGAAATTATGAGTGATTATTTCAAATATGTACTAGGTGCCAGAGAATATGCGAGGCACTGCAAAATCAAAAATGAGAACTAAAAGCATGGCCTTTGATGGAATTCACTTATAATTATAATCTTACTCAAACAATGATGATAATAATAATAAACCAAACTCATTGCCATTGGGCTAATGCTAACGCATCTTAACCTCTGTGGGTTTCGGAGACTTGAGCTATTTGTGGAGGCAGAAAGGCTAGCAGTGGGCAGCTGATGGTTTCAAACTGCTGACCATGGGGGTCTCAGTGCAGTGCAGAATTTTGCCAAACCAGCTTAAATCATATATATATACATATATATGTATATATATCCCCACCTTTTTCATAAATAATTCATCCTAATGTTAACAGTCTTCAATAGAAAGGAAATCTTACACATTTGACTTGTCTTTAATTATGCAATTCTTCTTGCTGCACATTTCTTGAATATATAAAAAACATGGTGTCAACAGGCCAAACTCAATCACTAAGTCATTTTTGACAGAAGGCTATTCTATAGGACCAAGTTGAACTGTCCCATAGAGTTTGCAAGGCATCCTGGCAAATGTTGTAGGCTGCTAACCACAAAGTCGGCAGTTTGAACCCAGTAGCAGCATCTTGGGGAACGATGGCACTTCTGCTCTAGTAAAGGTTACAGTCTTATGAGCCCACAGAGGCAGTTCTATGCTGTCTGATAACATTGCTGTGAATCAGAATTAACTGGATAGCAGTGAATTTAAGTTTGAACTTGATCTTTTGGGACATACACTGCCCATCTTCCTGCTGGAACTGGGTACTAACCACGTGATTTTGGTAGCAGTTTAGCACTTAACCATTATGCCACCAGTGCCCCCACTCTGAGCACTCTAAAGTAATTTTACATGTCTACAGTATTTTTAATAATGAGTTATTTATCAAAATAATGTGATGTGCATTTTCAAGCTATGCATACCATATGTAGCATTTTCATAAGTGCACTAAACGATTTTTTTAACATGTTGCTGGTTCAATTTCAGTTTCTTTTCTCTGTCCACCAGATTTAATGTTGATGCAGAGGTTTGATTCCAAGCAGCAAGTCCTCACCACCCCACACTGTAGTTTCTGATGCTTCTTTTCTCTTGCCAGAATTTCTATGATGCTCTGCAAACCACAGTATCCAATGGAGAAAGAAATCACCTTTACAGCCAGGGAAACAGCCCTCACCCGCAGCCTATGCTCTCTTGTCTAGAGCTGGATAGTCCTCGACAGCCCAAGCAGAGAAACATGGCAGGCAGGTCTGCAAGGCTGACAGTCACACACGTATTTCCCCATGTATCTCCCCACTGTCTGTCCGGCCAGCTTCTAGCCTCCTATGTGTTGAATCTCTGACCTGTATGGATGCCCTGCAGTGGGCATGGGAGCCATAGGCACAGAAATGTCATATGTTCCTTTCTCTAATGACATGAGTTTGACGAGCTACCCTGGAGCCAGTGCAGTGTGAACAGATGTGCTGACCACTCTGCCACCAGGTGAATGAAAGTTAGTATGCAAGACACAAGAAAATGTAAGCAACAGTCTCTGCTCACTAAGATACCAGTTCAAGCTTGAGATACCAGTTCGAACTTAGTCTGAGGCACTCCCAGACTCAGTCCTCCGCATACCTGAGGAATGCCATTGTTCTTTGGCATGAACATTTCCTAGTTCAAACACTGTTTCAATTATATACTTGTTGGTTACTGGAGTTCTTATAAACTGTACCTAGCATTTCCTGACCACGGCCTATACCTTCACTATGTAATTATGATCAAATGTACCACATTCAGACATTAAATGCAAGTGAAGGAGGCCAGAATTCACTTTTGGAAATGTCACAAATTACGCAAGCTATGTGCATTGGTGTGTTCCAGAATGGTTTATTAACGGATTAAGTGAAGTGGGATTTCATTTCCGCCCATTATTTTTATGTGGATGCTATTTAGGGGCATTATGTTTGTGAACAGCATGTGTATTAATATATATAACACAACAAAATATATAGGAGAATGTAAATAAAATAGAATAAAAAGAAGAGCTTAGATTGTAAGAGGTTGAGTTAATTTTTATGTTCTATCAGCATGGGTAACCCCACTATATCAGATTATAAATTGCATGAAGAGGTATTGTGCACTGTAATGAGTTATATCATTGTACTATCAGTATCTAATGGTTTTTAGAGGAATAAATATGATTTAATAAAATATAAGCAAATCCCAAGATTTTCTAGAAATTGTTTCCTCTAATCTACTTTTCCATAGGCAATGGTTTCTTTGTTATTGTGAGTACTTTTAATTATTATGAATTTTAAGAGCAACTAATTGCAGCAGTACACTGAAAGAAATTCCAACCTCATGCACAAGAGGCTATAGAGTAAGAAATATCAGTGCGAATGTGACAAGTATCTTGGCTAAAAACAGAAATACATTTACCTGTGAATTACTGACTAGACAAAAGCACTTGACAGTGTGGATCCTATGGGTTTGTGGCAGTCATGTGATTATGTCAATTTCATGATTGAGATGTAGAGGTGGTGTCTAGCCTGCTTATCTGGAGATAGCCATTGAGTAGCCAATGAGGCCTCCGTGTGGGCATAGTTTTCTCCTGAGAATTCTGGGAAATCTCACGGTATTTCCCTTGGAGATGAGAAGCTATTTCCCCAGTTATAGGGAGCTAGTCTCAGAGACGACGAACTATGGACAAGACAAGATGGCAGCATCCAAGGAACTGAAGGAGCCAGAGGAAAAGCCACACAGTCTTACCTTGATGGAACCAGACCTCTGAAGCTGGAGAAGCTATGTGGAGAGCCCAGCCAACACTGGGTTGCATCTACCACCACTGGATGCGGTTGATGGACCCTGAGTCCTGGAAGCGAGGAGCCATGGGGAGAACCCTGCCAGTGCCGGGATACTGCATCCACTGACCTGTGACTTTGTGAGTCGGAAGGAGACATTATAGAGTGGTATGGGAAATATGGGCTAATATCGGACTTGTGACTTTGAACTAGACTAGGTTGGGATGCTTTCTTAATGTCCTAATCCTCTTGTATATAAACCATACCCTTATATCCATATGCGTGTCTATGACTTTGTTCCTCTAGACTAGCCATACTAACACAGGGTTTCTGGATAACATTGTGAAGAATGGAAATTCCAAAACACTCCATTGTGTTCATATGGAATCTGTACCTAAACCAAGAGACAGTTGCTGCACAGAATGTAGGGATATAGATAATTTAACATGAACAAAATTGTGTGGCAGTGTTGTGTACATTCGCGAAACTTATTTGATCTATACGACGAACATATAATCTGAGAAACCTGACTATCTGAAGAAGAATGCAGAGTCAGGACTGAAGGAAACTCACAGGCAACTTGTTATATGCAAATGATATGAGCTTGCTCATGGAAAGTGAGAAGATTTAAGCACCGGTTGATGAAGAACAAAGACTACGTCCTTCAATATGGATTACACTTCAATGAAAAGATAGCAAAAATCTCCACACCTGGACAAATAACAAATATTATGATATACAGAGAATATATTGATGGTGTCAAGGATTTCAGTTTATTTGGGACCACCATGAAGGACTGAAAAAGCATCAGTAAGGAAGCCAATGATGTTAAAAAAAAAAACAGATGGGAAGTTTTGCGATAAAAGATCCTTTTAAAGCATTAAAGAGCAAAAAAGGCATTTTGAAGATGAAGGTTTACCTGACCCAAGTCATAATAATTTCTACTACCTCCTCTGCATGTGAAAGATGAACAATGAATAGGATTCATAGGAGGATGATAAAGAATTGGTTATTTTTAAATTATGGCATTGGAGGAGATATTAGATATACTCCTGGGCTGCCAAAAGAATGAACAAATCTTGTTTTTGGGAAAATATAGCCTGAATACTCTCCAGAAACAAAGATGGTGAGAGTGTGTGTCATACACTTAGGCATGTTGCCGGGAGAAACTCGTCCCACTATAAGGGCACTGTGCTTGTTAAAGTGAAAGGGCAGTGACAAAGAGAAAAGCCTTCATTGAGATGGCATGACACAGAAACAACTGGTTGTAAAACTTATAAACGTAATCTGGTATTTCTCTGGTGACTCATGCTTAACCAACCAACCCTACGGTAACCATGGTATTGGGGTAGAATTAAATGTTCTTCGAAAGAATTTGTGATGTTGTACAAGCTGTTCGACCTCTCTGGAAGTCAATAAAGTCCTCTCTGCAGGTTTTATGTATCTCAATGGCCTATTATAAAGATTAAAAATTATATTTAAATATTAAGTGCCTAGAATGGGATAGAAATCAGGGTTCCATTTTTTCTTTTTCTCGTCTGATATAGCATTCAGCCAGCTGGACATTCATTGATCCATTTTGTCACCTGGATTTGAGTTCTGCTGCTTTTGCTGATGACAGATAACACAGACATGCCCCCACTGGGGAAAGGAAAAGAGAGAGGATGCGGGTGCTTTACAGTAGCTACCTTCACTCTTTTCATCAGTGAGGACAACAGGTTCCATGAACCTTCTGAGGGAAGGAGATCAAACTTGAAGGCTAGCGAGGGTCTAATGAGATGCCTCTGGATGCAAGCTACTAGAAGAATGAGCTGCGCTAAACTCCATAGGAATGAAAGTATTTTCTAATTTGGGGAGAATCTGGTTGAAATAAGTTTTCAATGTATATAATATGGCATTGAATACAAAGCCAAAATTGGCCTCAATAAATAAATAAATAAATGCTGACCTAGATTTGACCTGCGCTACCTCCTCCTCCTCCTCCTCCTCACTTTTCTTTAAAAGCAAGACAATTCTGAGAGCCGAGCTCCTTAGGAAAGAGCACATGCTTAGAGTAGAGCAGGCTTGCCAGCTAATATTTGCTTGATTTCAGGAATGTTGTTCTAATGTTGAGGCCTGGCTATAAAAAACATGAAAATATGAAATATATCAATCATATATAATTGTTGAAAAGCTTAAGGAAAAGATGTACATGTACATAAATCATGCAGAACAGAGTCTCTAGTCCACAGCGTGGGCTCAAAATATTATTCTTTTCCTGCCTTTCTTTATGTTATTTATTGAGAGTATGTGGAACATCTCCAGGGCATTGTTAAGTGGCGTAGGCCCCCAGCTGGACTCAGTGTTTCTTCAAGTTGAATGGCTTCTAGAAAATCGTGCTCATGGAATAAGAAAGGTTTGGTTTCAGACATTTTCCATGTTTTCTGAATTATGGGATACATGGCTGCCTTTGAAGAAATAACTCATTAATAACCTTTAACTTAAGCAAGTTTGTAGCATTACCAATGAAAGCAGATAGAAATGTAGCCCTCCAAAAAATTCTGATATTCAAGAACAATAGTAAAGTCACATGCCATTCTCAAAAGTTGATTATTTAGTCTCAAGAACTGTCACCCTTGACCAGCATCTGAATGTGTAAAGACATAAGATTGATGAATTGATATGTCACTCTTATTATGACATACAATGTATAGGAATACTGAAAGCCTAATTTTCCACTTGCCACCAAATTCGTCTCCTAAGTAGTCATTATTTCTGTTTCCACACTGGCTCCTTTATGATCATTGTTTAAATGCAGGTTTTAATGATCTCATGCCAGCATTATCCCCATTTGAGGGAACCCACCCAAACCTTTTCAGCATTTACACTCTGTCTCTGCAATTTATCCTTCACATTGCTGAGAGTAAAGCAAAATTTCTAAAAAGACAACTCTGATCATGTCACGTTTCATGTCTATTAAAAATTTTCAATAACTTTTGAAGGGAAGGAATCCTGATGGTTTGTGCATTGGACTGCTAACCTCAAGGTCAACAGTTCGAGCCTATCGGTCTCACCACAGGAGAAAAATGAGACTGTTTGTTTCTGAAAAGTTTTGTATTCTCAAAAAACTTGGAATACTCTTGGTCCAACTTAGAGTGTCTCTGCATTTGAATCAATGCGAAAGCCATGAGTTGAGAAAACAGTCATACCTTGAAGGTTAAACTCTATTTAGACGCAAGCGTGGCATTGTATGCCTTGAATCCTTTGCTCTTTCCTAAGTTGAACAGCTACCAGAAATTATTGACTATAGCAAGGGTATGAACTATTTTTAACTCATTTATTTTCCATTAGCATTCCAAAGTGTCTCTGCAATCATCATTTACTAACAAACTCTTTAGTCACATAGCAAACATAATATAACTACAGCCTAGGAAATGTAGAATTAGTTTACCAAATGTGCAAAACTCTTAGCAGAAAGTCATGCTTAAGAAAAATATTGCTGGTAAGTACAGCTTCTGTCACATTGAAAAATTGATGTATTGCATAATGTGGGATAAAACATCAAATTCTAACTCTATAAAGACCCATACTTCCTAACACTTCTGTCAGTAGTATATTTTCTGTAACACCTTAAATATCTTAGTAATTTTCTATCATGTGATGACCTGGAGTAATATTCTGCGCATGCATTTACGAGAATCTTCTCTTCCTTTTAGCGTCTTTCATCTGAGTAAACTTTGTGCACCACAAACATAAGCACACAAGCTCACACATCCCTGTTCCATTTGCAATAGATATGCACATTTATAGATATTATTAACTTAAGCTTGACATGAATTAAATGCTTAATGAAGTTTCTTACTAGTATTATTAAATGGTAACTCCCTCTTTTCCTGGTTACAAAATGAAATTTTAATGCTTCAAAACATAACAAAATATAAGGATTTCTACATATATTAAATATTTTAACATGAGATTTCTATTCAATTACATCAATCAATTGAACTAATTGGTCAGATAGGTCTATTTCAAAGTTCCTCATACCAAATGTCATCAAGTTGATTCCAATGCATAATGATTCTACACAGCAAGGTAGAATTGCCCCTTTGTATTTCCAAGTCTTTAAATTTCTACAAGAATAGAAAGCCTGATCTTTATCGCTTGGAGTGGTGGGTGTGGTACAAATAACGACTTTGTGATGAGCAGTTTGATGTGTAACACATGGCACCACTGGGAATGCTAAAATTAAGCATAGGATTGTGGAATTAAGCTGTGTTACTGCTGCTCCATGCAGAATTGCCTATAGTCCCACATGTGTGTTGTATGTTCTTTGCGGCAGGGGGGAGAGGGGAGGTGGTGTGATAGCAAAAGAGGGAAACAAACACTATGGGCTGTATGCAATTCTTGTCACTCACACTGATGACTCACCAAACCACAGCCCCTGCCGGAGTCAATGCTGACTGCTAGTGCCTCCTCTGCGGGTTTCCAAGACTGAAAGCGTTGATGGGAGGAGAAAGTGCTGTCTTTCTCCTGAGGAGCTACTGGCACAGTAGTTTGAACTGCTGACCCTGCAGCTCAAAGGCTCACACTTAACCACAGCACCATCAGGTGCTCCTTCATGGTCACGGAGAATCTGAACCCCATAACTTGCATCTCTGTGACTTTAGGCCACACATCGGCATATTCTCTATAACCATCTGGTGTTGTGGGACTTAAGTTCATAGAAATACGAAGCATAACATTCAGATTCCTCCAGCTGAAATATTTTAGAACTCATTATTTTACTTTCTGCCCCTGACGACACAAGTTTATTTAAGATTAAGTTGTATTTAAGAGCACTGTTAGTTATAGAATATAAAATGCAATAATCAGAAATAAGACAGGGAAACAAGTATTTTGTATTTACCTTTCATGCTTGTGAAAATAATGCATGCATCTACCCATTCCTCATTTATTGACATAGTTTGGTTTCAAACACCAGACATTATGCTGAAATCTGTGTTATGTGAAAATGGCAGAGGACCACATCAAATCACAATATGATAGATGATTGTATCATTATGTAACTGCCCACACCACTAAGAATCATGACACACAAGTTGATCCCTAACCTTGATCATAATCAACATCATTCTTTTGCTTCTCATCTGGTTGTAAATTGCTTCCAGACGTATATCCCAAATGTGTAAAATAACCAGATGGTAGGTTTTTGTTTCACTCCTGTAGTATGTGAGAAAGATCAGATAATAGGTTAATATATAATTAAGGAGTAAGTCTAGTTATTGCCACAATGCACTATTCCAGAGTTCCTGAACAAAATAAACTTGCAACAATTTATCAACTGTGTTTCTTCAAGAATTAACATCTCGGCATCATTGTGTGAGTTTTGTGAGTTTGAGCAGGACTTTGTAGCTCGATGTCTGACATATGGGCTAATGTCAGACTCAAGGACTTGGACTGGACTGGGTTGGGATCCTTACTGTACAATCACTCTTTATATAAAGTTCTCATAAAACATGAGCATTTATGAATTTTGCTTCTCTAGTCTATCCAGACTGCATAATACCTC
>PVJH01043604.1:0-13537 GCA_004026705.1 Nesogale talazaci | reverse complement strand
TGTGTCAAGCACATGTGCACATTTGTTGCCATCATCATTCTCAAAGCATTTTCTTTCTACCTTGGTATGAGTTTCTCATTTTTTCCCTTTCCTCCCCTACCTGGTACAAATATTGTATAATTAATACAAATAAATATTCATAGAGGCATATAAACATTATTCTGCTGCAGACAATATTGCACTTCAAGATAAATCTTTAAATGATCTTTGTGATGATGAATGCAATGCTATTCCTCTTGAATTTGTCATTCCCAACATAGTAAACCATATATGACTGAGTCCAGGTGGCCAATACCAATCAATAGCAATTTGCTAAAGCTTAAAACAGTGATCTTTTTTTTCCCCAATGACTTTATTGGGGGCTCATACAATTCCCATCATGATCCATACATACATCCATTGCATGCAGACCACATTTGCACACCTGTTGCCATCATCACTCTCAAAGCATCCTCCCTCTACTTAGGCCCTCAGTACCAATTCCCCTTATTTCCCTTTCCTCCCTTGTTCCCTCCCCCCAAACAGTGGTTTTTATGTGTTCCATTGATTCTGAGGACTTCCAGCTTTCTAGGTTCATACTTTATACATCCCACATTCCAATTATTAATAGATAATTGAAGCGGTTTCTTCTTATTCTGAGTCATTTCCCATCACTAAAGGAAAGTTCCAAAAGCTCTACTTCAGCCATGTCATTGTGGTTGACCCCACTTGGAAAAGGCAGCTCTTTGTTGGCCGTTATTTTAGGGTTTCCAACCAGAAAGACTCATGTCCCATTGCTTTTCATAAGGTTTTCCATGGCCGATCCTTTAGAAATAAACCGCCAATTCCTTCTTTGTAGTCTATTCCTAGTGTAAACACTCCACTGAAAGGGATTCCCCTTGGGTGGCCCTACTGGTATTTGAAATACCAGTGACGTAGCTCCCAGCGTCACATGAATCACCCCAGTGGGACACACAGACATGCAACGCACGTCTGGCCCCTCTTCCCGCTCCCATTGCCTCAGGACCAGATCTTGGAGCTGCTCTCTCAAAACACGTCTCTATCCACACCTGCTCCTGCCAAAGCAGGAATTCTTCCTTTAAAGATGGGGAATAGGGAGCTGGTAGCATTGATGACTGTGTCAACAGAATTGTCTGTAAATGGATATATTGGATTGTACAAGATATAGGGGAACTATTATAAGGGGAAAAATAATAAGGTTTCCCTTGGGATAGGGTAGGGGGAAGAGGGACTAAAGGGGAGTTGATATCAAGGAGTTCAAGAAGAAAGTGTTTTGAAACTGATTGTGGTAACGATTGTACCATATTGCTTGATGTAATTAAACCATGTATTACTATGATGTCTATAAGAGCTCCCAATGAAATGATTGAAAAGAGTCAGTGATTAGAAAACTGATTGTGGTAGCAATTGTACGGTTCTGCTTGATGTGATCAATATGTGAAATGATATGGGCATTAATAAATAAATGATATTTTTTAAAGATGCCTATATCAGGTAAGATGGCATGGACTCACATTTCTGCTCCTTCCTCTAAATGCCATTAAGTAACCCGAAACAATTCAACAGGTGATCATAAAAGGACCCTGGATGCTGAAAAGAAAGTAGTTAACTGCTTAGGAATCTCCGAACTTGAGAAACAATTTTCCATTCTTTGAGATTTTCTTTGATCACCTATGTGTCCCAGACTGGATAGCTAAGAAGCCTGCAGCATGCCCAGAGACACACTCACACACACTCAAAAAGGAGGAAGAGGAAGAAGAAGAAGGGGTAGGAAGATGAAAATGAAAGAAAAGAAAAAGGAAGGGAGGGAGGGGGAAAGAGAGTGAGAGAAAGACACCAAGAAAGAAAGAAGCTTTCTTTCTTTCTTTCTTTCTTTCTTTCTTTCTTGCCTCTGGTTAAAAGACTAGGACAGAGGAAACCTGATAGGGGAGGACCCCTAATCTCATGTTACACAGAGCAATGGTGGGCCACCATTCAGGGACCACCGTTGACTGCCAGTAGAATCCTGTGTCTCTGGGCTCTCCCCTCAACAGTAAAAAACTTGCACCAACCCCCTCCCAGCCTTCCCTGATGACAAGAAGGGACCCAGGAAAACACCTTATCTCTCTGCACAGGGAACTAGCGAGATAAGCATGAGCCCCAGTAGTACAAGACAAGACAAGCAGACTAGGAAACTGAGCTGTCATTTGGACTAGTGTTCACAAAAGCAGACAAGAATGTACACACTAAACCACAGCAGCTTGATTGCCTGCTAAGATCGTTAAAGAGCCTCTTAACATAATATCCAAAAAGTCAAGGACGCAATAAGAAAGATTACTCATCAAGACCAAACCCAGGGAAATCTCATCCCATATGATCAAAGACCATCAATTGACACCAGCACTAAGATGTTGAAGTTTGTAACAAGGAGTTTAAGCAGGCATCATAAAAATGCTTCCACAAGACATTGCGAAGTCCTTTGAAACAAATGAAATGGCAGGAAATCTCGGCAAGGATATAGACGCTATACATTTTAAAAAATAAAATGATAAAAAATTAATAACCAGAGGAGATAGGGGAAAAGAAGTGGGTGTTAACAAACCCAGGTACAAGGGAACAACAAGGGATCTAAAATTAATGGAGAGGAAGGCCTAGGATGCCTCTTATGATCAAGGGCAATGTAACCAGGAGGAATGACTAAAACCCAAATGAAGGCCAAACATGATGGTGAGGCAAGAGAAAGTAAAAGGAAATAGAGGAAAGAACTAGGAGGCAAAGAGCATTTATAGAGGTCTAAACGCAGACATGTACGTATGTAAATATATTTGCATACAATGATAGGGAAATAGATCTGTGTACACATATTTATGTGTTAAGTATCAAGGTAGCAGATGGACAGTCAGTCTTTATTCAAGTACTCCCTCGATGCAAGAACACTTTGGTCTAATAACCTGGCACTCCATGATGCTCACCTTCCAGACACACTTGCTGAAAACAAAATGGGTGCATCAGCATTTGTAGTGAAGAAAGCTGATGGTGTCCAACTCTCAAAAGGCATCACATCTGGGGTCTTAAATGCTTAAAGAAAAACAAACACACTGACCCAAGGTCTTTCAGGATCAACAATGGAAAAACAGGGTCAGGATTATACCCTGTCTGATACAACCACACCAGGGAAAAACACTGGGGGTGTGCAACAGAGCATGGAGCTCCAGATGGAATGACAGGGATAAACCTTGGGACCAGGGAGTCTCAAGCAGGGGACACTCCTGGAGGTCAATAAACAGACCCTGAATTATTTACAGGTTTTTATATTGTGTGTGTATAAATATAGACACATATATATATATGACATTGGGTTTTTTGGTTGCATCATTGCTTTATTTTCTTTGGTTGCTTCATTTTAGGAAGACTTTTTTGGGTACATATTGTTACTTTTGCAGATCTATCTGGATAAGATAGGCTGGATGAACAGTCTGGAGGCGAAAACGATGGGACTGAGGGTTCTGGGGTGCGGGCCATGGCAGAAGGGGAAGAGGGGGAAAAGAGATAGTGTTTATCAGCCCAGGGATGAGGGTATATCAAGTGATCCAAAATTAGAGACAAAGTGGATGAGAGAAGTCCAATAGGAATTGATCAAGAGTAACATAACAGAGAGAAAATACTGATACCCAAATGGAGGATGAGCATGATAGTGGGACAAGAGGAAAGTAAAAGAAAATAGAGGAAAGAACTGGGGGGTAAAGGGCATTTATAGAGGTTTAAATACAGGCATGTACATAGGTGCATATATTTATATGTGACAATGGGGGAAATAGAGCAATGAACATATACATATAAGCTTAGTAGTAGAACAGCAGATGGACATTGGACCTCCACTCAAGTACTTCCTAAATGCAAGAAACTTTGTTCTATTAAATTGGCATTTCATGATGCTCACCTTCCTTTCCCAATCACTGAAGACAAATGTGTGCATAAGCAAAGGTGGTGAAGAAAGCTGATGGTGCCTGGCTATCAAAAGATAAAGTGTCTGAGTTCTTAAAGGCTTGTGTAAATAAGCAGCCATCCAGCTCAGTAGCAACAAGCCCATATGGAGGAAGCACACCAGCCTGTGTGACCACGAGGTGTTGAAGGGATCCGGTGTTAGGCATCAAAGAACTAAAAATTATATCATTATAAATAGGAGGGAATACAGATTGGCTACCCCAAACCCATCAATAGGTGAAGCGACATCCTTTTACAGAGGGGTTGTGGGGAGGAGATGAGCTAGTTAAAGTGCAGTGTAGTAACAACAAAATATACATCTTTCCTCTAGTTCTCAAATGCTTCCTCCCACCCACTATCATGCTCCCAGTTCTACCAGACAAGTTCAGGTTGAACAGGGGATGTACACTGGAGTTGGAAACATGAGGAATATAGGATAGATGTTCCCTCAGGACTAGTGATGGGAGTGGTGAAGCTGGGAGGGTGGAGGAATGGTGGAGTGGAAAGGGGGAACCAATTTCAGAGATCTACATATAACCTGCTCTCTGGGGTATGACCAACAGGGAAGTGAGTGAAGGGACACATTGGACAGTGTACGATATGAAATAGCAATTTGTAAACTATTAAAGGTTCATGGGGGGCGGGAGGGAGGAAGGGAAATGTGGGGAGCTGAAACTGGGGGTCTAAGTGGAGGGAGGATGTTTTGAGAGTGATAATGGCAATAAATGTGCAATTGAGGTCTGCATACAATTGATGTATCTATGAGGGGAGGTGTATGAGTACCCAATAAAATGATTCATTTAAGAAAAAGGGGGGGGTGAGGGGAAAGAGGAGCTTATACCAAGGGCTCAAGTGAAGAATGTTTGGAAAAGAATGTGGCAACATGTGTGCAAATGTGCTTGCTACAAACCATGTATTGAATGCTATAATAGCTGTAAAGCCCCCGATAAAATTATTTTTTTTTAAAGTCAAACAAGCAGTCACCTAGCTGAGAAGCGACAAAGTCCACATGGAAGAAGCACACTAGCCTGTGTGATCATGAGGGATCAGGCGTCAGAGACCCAGACCAAAAAAGCACTTCAAGGTGAATGAGGGGAAGTGCAGAGTGGAGACCCAAAGTCCATCTGTAGACTACTGGAGATCCCCTTACAGAAGAAGGCTCACAAGGAAGAGACAAGCCAGACAGGTGCAGTGTAACACCCAAGAAACATACAACTTTCCTCTAGTTCTTTTGTTTGTTTGTTTGTTTGTTTGTTTGTGGCATCACTGCCCTGGTGGGAGTAGGAAGCCCAGCCTTGCTCCTGGAGAGCTGCTGCTGGATTTGAACTGTCGATTCTGTGGGCTGCAGTCCTGCACACAACCACTAGGCCATCAGGGCTCAGCCTCCTCTTATTCTTTAATGCTTCCCCTAACATACATGATCATGACCCCAAGTCTACCTTACAAATCTGGTTAGACCAGAGCCTGTATGTGGGTCCAGATAAAAGCTGGAAACATGGGGAATCCAGGACAGATGAACCTCTCAGGACCAACAATGAAAGCAGTGATACCTGGAGGGGAAGGGGAAGGTGGGGTAGAAAGGGAGAACCAATCACAATGATCTACATATAATCCCCTCCCAGGGGTGATGGACAACAGAAAAGTGAGTGAAGGGAGACATCATTCAGTGTAAGACATGAAAAAATATTAGCAATTTATAAATTATCAATGTTTTGGGAGGGAGGATGGGTGATGGGCAAAGGAGGAAAAAGATGAGAAATCAATACCAAGGGCTCAAGTAGAAAGAAAATGTTTTTTAAATGATGATGGCAACAAATGTAAAAATGTGCTTGACACATGGATAGATGGAATCTGATAAGAGTTGTAAGAACCCCCAATAAAAACATATATGTGTATGCGTATATATATATACATACATACATACACACACACAAAATAGACTATATGGGCTTAATAGAAGAGAGATGACAGAGGATAAATTCAGTGAACTCGAAGGCATGTCAGTATAATTTACTTAACCAGAGCCAGAGAGAAAATCGACTCAAAATATCTAATATTCACGTCATTAGAGCCCGGAATGAGAGAAGAAAAAATGTGGGTTTAAAATGTCCCAGACTAAACAAAAAACAAAACAAAACAAAATGTCCCAGACTTGGTGAAAGACAGAGCATGTGGATTTGGAGAGCTGGGGAAACACCAAAGCGGGATCAATCTGGAGCTATCGATTTCAGAACTGCTCATAGTCAAACTTCTGAAAACTAAGGAAAAAGTTAAACGTGACCAGTGAGAGCGGGCAGACACCTTAGCTCTGGGAACACCAATTCTCATCCTAAATCACAGACGTTGGGAATAAGTGGATGAAAGATAAGGACTGTCAACCATGGATTCTGTATCCAATGATACCTCCCTTTAGGAAGGAAGGGGCAATACCAACAGGCTCGGATGAAAGAACATCTTCCCCCAAGCCCCACCCGCCCGCCTTATGGTCACAGCCCTGCAGCTCCCCCTGTGTTCTCAGCCTGGGGCAGGGGAGAGGGACGTGTCTTTTTCAGTGGGATGAATCCACAGGCCTCACACTCAGAGATTGTTCCTTTGTAATTCTGGAGGAACTATGAAGCATCCTTTCCGGAAAGCATTTCTCCACATGGCTGATGGGCAGGCCACGCTGGAGGCACCCTGATCGACAGAGAGAGAGGTCTGCATTTCTCTAAGAATCTTCACTCTGCAGACCTGGCCCCCTCTACTTCCTCACCTCTCCAACTTACCTCCATCTTCTCTTACCTGCACCTCCTGCCCCACCCACTCTCAATTTCTCCCGGGGCCTTAAAGGTATTTGCCCTGGGGCCTTTGCAAACATTTCCCCCCCAAAACCACCTCCTAAACCTCAGTGACTACCCCTGGCTCACCTCCCCCCCCCCCCCCCCCCCCCATGTATGTGTGTCTTCTTCCAGAAAGACTTCTTCCTTGTGTGACACCACACCCCTAACTGATGTGAGTTCTGTCTCAGGATCGCCTGCTGTCTACACTCCAGAAAGTGAGTTTGGATAGTGTTTGGAGATCTTGGCACCACGGTTTCCCCAACACAAATCAGAGAACAACTCTCCAAGGTGGATATCCTTAGTCTCATTTACCGACTAGACCATTCAGAATGTTCCAGGGTCTAAAGACATTTTGGCAAAGTCCCCAATGGTTAGCAGAAGCAGGATCCAAACCCGCAATCCTCGTCTTTCTCCGTAATCCCACAGAGTTTCCCAAGGCATGAATCCATGCAGTGGAGCTATGCTTTCCTGTTTCTGTCGCTCGTAGGCACCTACCTTAAAGGAGAAGTCCAAGAGAAACCATGCCAGCTTCAGAGAGACCCGAATCCACAACTGACCTTGTCTTTCACTCGTTACTTAAAAGTATGGGGGTGACCCCATCACTCTGGGCCTCCACCCTACCATTCAACACTCAGAATATTGGAGAGAAGAAGGTGGGGCACTGCCTACAGAGTCATGGTCAGAGTGCCCAGCCCACAGGAGCCCTTCGAGAAATGTCCATCCTCTCCTGGAGTGAGAGTCAGGTGGACACAAGACACTTAAAAAAAGAGACAAAATCTGGGGCCCAGGTTCCCCTCCCTTCTCTTTCCCCTAGAAACCCCTTCTCTCCCTTCTACTCTGGGTCCTCACATGAACTCTGCCTCCCTGCGCCACTGATAGAGAATCCAATGTTTACCTCACCTGGAGCGTCCACATGGCAGCGGAAAATTCAGCTCTAAACCAAAAGTATCAAGTTCTAACAGTGGAATGACAGCCAGAGGGATTAGACTTTTACCCTGGGGGCAGGGGAGTCAAGGTGGTCACTGAAGCTGCCCCCACCCCTGGTGCTTTCCCAAGGCCACCCACAATGAACCTGGGTTTCTCCAGTCCAGACATGTGCTATGGTCTTTGTGAGGTCAGCATGACCCACAATTCTTCCAGCCAATGAGATTCCTCCTCTTCCAATATGATGAACAGGAGGAGGAGTGGGAAAGTGTCTGTTCCAAAATGCACCTACCTATTCAGACCCTCCCAACTGCCCAGAGATGATCTCACTTCCAATGAAGATCCTGTTCGTTACCTGGCATTCGAGCCTTCCCATTTCACCCTATGATCTTTCTCCTGCCTCCACATAGCTTGAAGAGATCACGTGGTCCTAAGGAACACCTCAGGGTTTGGAGTGCAAGCTTGGCAAGGCGTTCTGTGGATAATTGTGTAAAGAGCTTCAGACGAAGACCAATCTTGGGTCATAGCCCTGTCCCGTCCGAGGGAAAGTGACTGCATCTCTCTAGGCAGCCATCTCATTGGCACCCCCAATAGGGAGACCTTAGTTGGGGTTTGTGTGGCGCCCAGGGCTGGACCCCGAGAAGCCCGGAAAGGTCGAGGGTGGGAAGGGGCCTTGTTTCCTTTCCTTGGGGCCTCCATCTCTTCCTTTCTTTTTAATTTTTATTTTTTTATTGTCAATACACGTAGCAAAACGCACACCAATTCAATAGTTTCTTCCTTTACATCCGTCCTTCAAGTTGTGCCAGCGTCTCAGCCCCTCCTCTTCTTAGTTGTCTCCATTTCTTTTTTCTCTTTTCTTTTTTTGGTGGGCATCACTGCCTCTGGTGGTCGTGGACTCCTGAGAGCCGCCGCTGGATTTGAACCGCCAAGCCTGCAGGCTGCAGTTCCGCACTTAACCACTTACGCCACCGGGGCTCAGCCCCTCCATTTCTTTTTCAATGAAGATTTTACACACACACACACACACACACACACACACACACACACACACAGAGCCATAGTACTGATTCCAATTTGAGGTGACTCCCATCTGGCAATAAGCTCACTCAGTGACGTTGAGTCGATGCGGACAGGGTATAACTGTCCCTGTGAGTTTCCGAGATGAGACTGTAGGCGCTTACAGGAGGAGAAAGCCCATCTTTTCTAGATGATCGGCTAGTGGTTTTGAACTGCTGACCCTGTAGATCGTAGCCCAACAAGCAACCACGATGCCACCAGCGCTCCTTCTGACAGAGCTTCTCTTTAAGGCTCGCTTGGCTTCCATCTTTGTGGAAGCAGCTGGTCAGACCTTTCTTCCATACACCACTAGGTGGGTTTGAGCGACCAACCTTTATTAAATTGTGTGTTAAGCTTACAGAGCAAATCATCGTTTTACATTCAATGATTCGTGGACATTCTGATTTGATGCATCCACTTCAAACTCCTGAATGTACCCGTTTCCTCCCTGTTTCCTATTTCCCTTCCGTCTTCTTTCCTGACCCTCTGGACTTTATTTCATTGTTCTTGCTGTGAATACACTTTATCCTTGGGTGAATTCTTCTCCTTTTTTTATCTTAAATGTTTGGTTGTTCTAATGCAGTCATGCGTTCAACTCCAGACCTGAATGGTAAGGGTCTAGTCTTAGAGGTTCTACCAGACTGTCCCAACCAATGTGTTAGACAGAGTTCTCTAGAGAAACAAAACCAGATCACTTATGATTTTAGATAGATATATAGATATATACAGCCTGAAGGAATATAACAGCTAATTAGTCCACACAGCAGTACAGAGGACTCAATTCAACTCACTTCCAAGAACAGTTAATACATGGGGCTCACGAGGGCTGCTGGGTTGAAAGTCAAGAAACCAGATAGCTGAGTCTTCCATAGAGCAATGAAGGCAGTCCAGCCACAGGCAGCAAACAGCAGGGCAGGTCACCAACAGTCAGCCAGATGACAGGATCTGACAGTCCCAAGCTCAAATGATGTACACACCAGCAGTGTGGCAAGGCAGGTCTCGAGGAATCTCGAGTTCTGGCGATACAATCCACCTGTTGTTTGTCGCACAAGTAGGGCAGCTCACAATTGGAGGCAGAGAACTTCCTCTAAGGCAAGCACACATGGGTCAGATCACCAGAGAGCAAGAGAGAGAAGTTATCTCTTTGCCATTTATCTCTTTGCCCTCCAATCAAACTGTGATCTTATTATTCTCACATGTTCTTATTGGCCAGGTTGGCACAATAAACCTACCTGTCACAACCAGTAAGCCGGATCTCTTTTAAGTTTTTGACTTCTGCTCCCATGCTACCTAGTCCCTTCTAATGTGATCCTTTTCAGAGCAGTTGGTATTGATAGGCAGGCATTCTCAGTTCTTACCTACCCAGGCATCCTTCCCCTTCCACGCCTGATAGTTTTGGGATGGATATGCTGCCTGGGTGGTCCAATACTCCACTTTTTTTCATGTGTCTTTCCGTTTTTTGTCACTCTCTTTTCCTCTGCACAGGGAGAGACCAGCAGCTGCACCTTAGATGGCTGATGATCGGCTTGTCAGATGCCCATCACACCTCACCACAGTAGGATGTGGACCAAGGTTGTGGTAGTTACATAATCTGGCGACAATCCGGAGTCTAGCCTGTCAATCAGGTTGCAGCTTGAAGACGTCATCTGGAGGCACAAGAGAGAAAAATAGCTCACTGGAGGTCAGGCACACTCACTCCCTGAGCGACATTCCTCTGAGAATGGAGCTAAGCTAGGGCCCTGAAGCAGGAGGAGCCATGTGGAGACCCTTGCCAGCATTGAGGGGTCTCCACAGCCACTGGATCCACAAGACTTCCCACCCACTGGCCTGCGTCCAACGCCATTGCATGTGGTGCGTGAGTCTGAAATGGGATTTATAGATTGGTATCGTCATAAGGGCTGATATTGGATTTATGGACCTGAGCTGGGTTGTTTTCTCAATATACACTTGCTGTCTCACATAAAGCTCTTTCTTAGACACATGTGAGTGTCTCTGAATTGGTTTCTCTGGCCGACCCAGACTAATGCAGTACTCTTTGTGACCTACACTGCAAGTTATCCTTGGTGTTTCATGAGACTATGGTCCTGAGACTTCAGCCCAGTGACTCATTCCCAGGGCGTTTAGCTAGGTTTTCACTTTCTCACAACTTTGTCCCTTATATCCTCTGCCTTATTCACTAAAATACTTCAGTCAGAGTCATGACACATAGACATATATCCTCTGTCAAACCTATGTATATCCATGGGTGTAGTCCCACTCGCCCTCTCCCACCTGTTCAACCTACATGTCTATGCAAGCATCTCCTCGGAGATCACCACTCTTATAGATCGTGGATATTGTGTATATAACAATTTTCTGTTGCCTTAACTCCTGCAAACCGCCCATCATCTTCCCCTGACTCCTTCAGCTTTTCCTAACCTCCCTCTTACTGTGCATTTCCTCCCCTCCATCCAAGTTGACACCGTCCACCCTCTAGGACGCAGCTTCTCCTCCCTCCTCTCCCCTGGTAGCTATCAAGGAATATTTCTTTTTTTGTGGGAAAACCTATTCTTGACCTTGTATAACAGTGGTATCACACAATATTTGTCCTTTTCTAATTGGTCAATGTCAAGCAGCAGAATATCCTCCAAGTTCATCTCTGTTCTGAGGTGTTCTGCAGGCTCCCTGTTATTTTTTAGTGTTGTGTTTTACTCTCTCTGTGTGTGTATGTGTGCTGGTTTCTTTTTTTCCACATAGTTGTCTGTGCTGAGCTAAATGGTGGTGGTGGTGGTGGAAGTGATGGTGCTCTTTGACACTGGGTGACCAGGGAAGGAAGGGTTTCCCAAGGAGATAGCTGAGTCAAGGCTAAGGGGTGAGAGTCAGATATGCAGGGATCTGGGGAAAGAGTCCAGGCAATGGAATACGAAACACAAAGGGCCAGAGATAGAAACTTGCTGGGCTGATTCAAGCAATAAGCAAGGGGGGCTTTGAGGGAGGAGGGGGGAGTGGGAGGGAGAGAAAGAGACAGAGCAGCCAGGGCAGATCCCATAGGCTTCATTCGCCAGTGTGAAATGTTTGGCTTTGACTGGAATGAGATGGGCGTCGGAAGAGGCCATGGAACCGGGGACATGATTGCTGATGTCAGATGGCTCTTGGGTCAAAGCAGGGCTAGCAGAAAGATGTTTCCTTGTGTTTTATTGACTCTGCAAAGGTGCTTGGCCATGTGGACCATAGCAAACTATGGACAGCCCTAAGATGAATGGGAAACCCAGACACCTTTGGTCATTACGCTTATGAGCAACATGGATCTAAGGAAGTTGTGCGAACAAAACAAGAGAATGCTGCGTGGGTTTGAAACCAAAAAGGGTCAGGGTGTACCCTCTCACTGCACTTATTCTCTCTATAAGCTGAGTAAATCCGCAGAGAAAATGGATGGTATGCAGAGGAATGTGGCAGCAGGATCAGAGAAAGGCTTAGTCACAATCTGCATTATGCAGATGACACTACCTTGCTCGCTGAAAGTGAGGAGGACTTGAAGCCCTTGTTGATGAAGGTCAACAATTGCAGGCTTCAGTATGGATTCCCGCTAAGTGTAAAGAAAGCCAAAATCCTCACCACTGGACACATCGGTAACGTTACGATAAATGGAGAAAAGATCAAAGTGGTTAAGGGTTTCACCTCGCTTGGATCCGCCATCAATGCTCATGGAAGCACCCGGCAAGAGATCAAAAGACACCGAGCCTTGGGGCATACGCACTGCAGAAGATAGCCGTAGAGTGTTGAAAATGAAGAAGAGGAAGCCTGGCTCAAGCCATGGTATGTTCAATCGCCGCATACGCATTTGAAAATCAGATATGAAATTAGGAAGGCCAAAGAAGAATGGACGAGCTTGAACCATGGCGCTGAGGAAAGGTGTTTGGGAGTTCATAGACTGCTGAAAGGACAAACAGATCTCTCTGAAAGGTGTGACCAGAGTGCTCCTTAGAGGCAAGGGCGGCGAGGTTTCATGCGATACACTTGGCACATGTCGGGAGAGACCAGTCCTTGGAAAAGGACATTATGCTTGGTAAAGTGGAGGCACGGAGAGAAAAAGGGTTGATCTCAAGGCAGTGGGTTGACTCCGTGGCTGTCAGGAGGATGATCTCAAGCCTGGGAATGAGCAAGAGGATGGCGCAGGGCTGGGCAGTGTTTCCTGTTGTTCCCCATATGTCCCGAGCCATTCAGCCCGGACATGCTTGACCTTGCTACAGTCACTAGTCTGAACTCTGTTACTGTTTGTTGCCTGAGCTTAGTAGTCTATTATCTTTATAACTGTAAACAGCCCTGCCCTTTGAAGCCTGACTTTCAGACGTACTGACCTTCACTTGTTAACATGCTAATTACCTAGGCTTATAGGTAAGGCATTTCTGCTTGTCTTGACTTGCAGCTTTGTGATTGGCTGCTATAACTTGCCCGCTTCACTCCTGTATACCCTTATTAGCATGCGGACATCTTTGAGGACTACAGCCCCTTTTGGATTTCTTATTTGGCACTCATCTAGGATTGGCCCCCTGTTGACTTTACCTCATTAGCATGAGCTGTGACCTTTACTCCTGACCATTGGCTATATATACCCTGAGTTTTGCCCCAATAAACGAGACTTGATCAGAATCCTGTCTTGTCTCCATTTCTCGCATCTCCTGTCCCCCCAATTCCCACTCTTCCTTCCAGGACTTGCGAATTACGGACCCGCAGGCTGGGACACCCATAAGGTCGCTGTGGGTCAGAACTGACTGGGTGGCACTTACCAGCAGCAG
>PVJH01043603.1:0-13517 GCA_004026705.1 Nesogale talazaci | reverse complement strand
GATACTTGCTCCCTTCGACCCCTCTTGATCACAGACTGGTGTGCTTCTTCCAGAGGGGCTTTGCTGCTTCTGGGCTAGATGGCCACTCATTTCTCTTCAAACCTTTAAGACCCCAGACTCTTTATCATTTGGTAGTTGGGCACCATCAGCTTCCTCCACTCTGTTTGCCTCTATACTCAATTGCCTTCAGCGATCATGTCAGGAGGGTGGGCACATACTGATAAGATTTTTGCTCTTTGATGCCTGATAACTGATTCTTTCAGCACCACGTGGTTGCACAAGCTGGTGTGCTTCTTGTATGGTGGGCTTTGTTGCTCCTGAGCTAGATGGCTGCATGTTTACCCTCAAACCTTTAAGACCCCAGCGCTATATCTTTTGATAGCTGGGCACCATCAGCTTTCTTCACCACTCTTGCTCATGCCCCCCACATGTCCTCAGTGACTGCCTCAAGAAGGCGGGCACACAGTGATATGGTTTTTTCCATTTGATACCTGAGACCTAATCCTTTCAACATCTCGCGGTCCCCATCCTCACTTTTAGAGAGTATTCTGGCAGTGTTTAATAGAGATTTGTCCCCACAACCTCTGGAAGTACATTCTATATTCACTATGTTTTTGCTAGTATAATTTATAAAAACATCCTTCCCCCTCCTCTTCTCCCCCAGCTTTCCCTATTCACTTCTAGCTTTTGCAACACATGAGGCAGTTGAAAATCATGACATGGGTCAAATGTGCCTTATTCCTCAAGTGGACATGTCTCCCGTTTAACACTGTCAAGAGGTCTTTTACAGCAGATTTGCCCAATGCGAAACCTTGTTGGTCCTAGTATACACTGTACCTCTCTCTGGCTAAAAACATTAAAGAAATGCTTCCAACTACACTAAGACATCTTTAACATAATAATACAGTGCTGGCCAACTTGGAAACTGGCATCAGCAGCGCCACGTTTCAGTCTACAAGACATCTTCATGCGCTACTTTCCAAGGTGGCGTCAACTCACAGTGATTTTATATATAACAGAATGAAACGTGCCAGGTAGCCAGAATACCGCCGTGCACACATTACACTCTCAGTAAGTGCTTCATGAATTATTTTACTAAACACTTACACATCTTATCTGCAAATCCTCAATCCTTTGTTGAAGGTGTTTTAACCTCATTTGGATGAGGAAACTGAACCTCAGCGTCTAAGTCATCTGTTCAAATGGCCACAGATGAGTAAGCGGTGGAGCCCTCGTCCAATTCCATCTCTGAGTGCTTCTGGGAATTTGGCTCTCTTTCAATAGGTGGCATGGTTCCCCAGAAAGATGAAACTTCCTAATTATAGCAAAGGTTATTCCAGCTCAAACTTTCATTCTTTTTTTTTTAGATTTTTTTTTTGGGGGGGGGCATCACTGCTCTCCGGTGGTGGGAGTAGGAGGCCCAGCCCCCCTGCTGGAATTGAACCTCCGTCCCAGTGGGCCGCAGTCCCGCGCACAACCACTACGCCACCGGGGCTCAGCCCTCCAGCTCAAACTTTCTAATCAACTAAATCAAGACCTTTCTCTAACACTCTCAAGAGCAAATCACACACTAATCGCAAGTTACGGTTCCCCTAAGAGAGAGAGAGACGTGCCGGAACTCAAAAAGAAATATGGTTTCGGTGTTTGGATTCAGAGAAGATCACGATGTTTTGACATTGCTAAGGTGCATTACTTTTAGTGTCTGAGCTGGCTTACGTGGCGACCTGGAATGTGATGCTTATTTAATTCATGGGTAGGTTAATCAATCATGCTGCTTGCACAGCTATGTGAATATACTAAAAACCACTGGATCATACATTTTAAATGGTGAATGCTACAGTATTTGAATGTCAACAAAGTGGTTATTAAAAATAAAATTAAAATAACATTTGGTTTATTTTAGCTTATGACTTTTATGGTTCGGGTTAAGTCGTGAAAAAAAATCAAGAAAAAAGTAAAAAGTCTGGATCATTTCAGTATCTGACTCAGTGAAGTTATAATAAGCTTCAATCTTTAAGCAATATAACCAAGGAGACCCACAAAATCTTCTGTTACAGGTCAGGGCTATGAAATAACAAGAGATTTGCTAAGTGCCCTAACAGTTGAAGATCACAGGCTTACTGGACTATGCATTTAGGTTTTACATTTATGAAATTTTTGTTGTTATCGATTATTTCTAAGTTACTGAAAAAAAAAAAAGATTAGGAAATCAGGATTAGGTGTGAGCCTGGGACCAATGAAGGAAGAGCTTGGTTTTTTTGGCATCACTCCCCTCTGGTGGTGGGAGTAGGAGGCCCAGCCTTGCTCCTGGAGAGCTGCTGCTGGATTTGAACCTCCAACCCAGTGGACCACAGTCCCGCACACAACCACTACATCACCAGGGCTCAGCCCCCAAAACAGTATCTTTTATTTTTGCTTTTTGGACATCACTGCCCTCTGGTGGTGGGAGTAGGAGGCCCAGCCTTTGCTCCTGTGGAGCCACTGCTGGAATTGAACCTCCAGCCCAGTGGGCCGCAGTCCCGCGCACAACCACTACGCCACCGGGGCTCAGCTGAAGGAAGAGTTCTTAATGAAAAGAGAGGAAATGACGAATGTAGCACTTTCCTGAAAGTCCTAAATTGGAATCCTATGACTACCCTTTCTAACCAGTAAAGCAAAGTATGTTAAAAACTCAGGAATCGGGCTGAGTCCCAGTGGCATAGTGGGACTGCGACCCACTGGGTTGGAGGTTCAAATCCAGCAGCCAGGCTGGGCGTCCTACTCCCACCACCAGAGGGCTGTGATGCCCCCAAGAAGAAAAAAAAAGAAAAAAGAAAAAAACTCAAGAATCAGGAAATATCCTGAATCTACATGTATGTCTACATCTGTGGGGGTGCTTTTTCTGTAATCAGAACCACTAGATAGTGAAGAAAAGGGCTCATTCGAAAAACTAACAATCTCAGTGCCATCAAGTCCCTGCTGACTCCTCGGAACCTTCGGACAGGGCAGGACTGCCCCTGGGGTCTCCCTGACTGCCACTCTCTTAAAAAACGATTTCACTGGGAGCCAGCCCTAACTCTGTACGGGAGTAGACGCCTCACCTTTCGCCAGGGAGCAGTGGGGGTTTTGAACGGCTGCAGTGAGGAGGGCTCTACTCATCTTCTCACAGACTCTTTTCCTTATCGAGCGCTCACATGGCCAGTCCCAGGATCCCCAGAGTGGGAGGGAGACAAGGCGGTAAAGAGGTGCAGGCTCCGAAACTCACAGGGGCAGTTCTCCCTTGTCCTATGAGGTCGCTACGAGTCAGAAGGGATTCAATGCCCGCGAGAGGAAGTGAGTACGCAAGATTGTGAAGCTATATGCTCTAGGCGGGTAATCCGAGTCACTTGTTTTAAATAGAAAGTTTCATCTGACTTCTGTTTTATTGACTTATTTATAATTTATATGTCACCTTTTCCTGAAAAATGTTTGAGATGGCCAACTGCATGTGGTATCGAAAAGGACCCCTGGCTATAGTCAGGCATCTTTTAATGACCATTAGCATCTTGAAGAAAACAGTGATAGATATTACCTTTCTGAAGCCGACTTCTCCACACAGATTAATGACCAAACAAACACAAGGATAACCCTTATGAGGCTAGAGGATACACACGGAGGGCACAAGATAATCACAGAGGGCGAGGTAAGATGTACAGTTCATTAATTCACTAACTCTAAACCCAGAAGGAACTGCCAGACCCAATATCTTGTTGTGCTATTATTTTTAAATTGCTATTATTTTGACTGCCGATTCATCCTCCACACCACTAGATACTGAGCACCTACTATGTACCAGGCACTGAAGTATAAAGTGGTGAACAAAACACAGAAACTAGTTTTTTGCTGGTCAGCAATTACATTTCCCTTATCCCTAAATATAGGCACCTATAACTAGAAAGGGCTGGTTGGAGAATTTGCTTGAAATACTTCTGTGAAGGGCTGAGCCCCGGGGGCGTAAGTGGTTGAGTGTGGAACTGTGGCCCGCGGGCTTGGCGGTTCAAATCCAGCGGTGGCTCTCAGGAGCAGGACTGGGTTGTGCCCATGACTACCAGAAGCAGTGATGCCCACAAAAACAAAACAAAAACAAAAAAAAAAGAAATACTTCTGTGAACAGAGAGATGAGGTGTACAGATGGCCCAGAGACCTAGGCTAAAGTTCTATCCTTCTTTCTTCCGTTTGCTTTGGGGGGGACATCACTGCCCTCTGTTGGGAGTAGGAGGCCCAGCCTTGCTCCTGGAGAGCTGCTGCTGGATTTGAACTGCCAGCCCTGTGGGCTGCAGTCCCACACACAACCACTACGCCACCGGGGCGCAGCACCCATCCTTCTTTCTTCATGCCTCTTCAATTCTGTGAGTTTTGACAGTCAATTCCCCCTTATCGCTTAAAGTAGCTAAAATAGTTTGAGCTAAAAATCTCTTCCTACTCCAACTTCCACTGTACCAACAAGAAAAGTGAGGATGAAAGAGGCTTAGTAGCTGCCAGAGTATCTCTACCCAGAGTCCTCAAGTAAGTAGGAGCAGATCTGGAAAATGAACCCGGTCTCCTAACTCCAAGCTATCCAGGGTGTAAGTAAAAATAAGCGCTCTTGGAAGCCGCTAACATGTAGTACCTCATGAATCACGGAGCCCAGCAGGAAGTCCAGCCTCTGGCACAGTTCTCCAAGGTTGGATAGGCTGCTGGCCCGGTGAGCACTATCTGCATCTCTCGTTCCCCTCAGGAAGGCGTGCACCAGAGGTTCTCGGTACTTTGAGACCATGTCTCCTGTGGAAAAAGGGGAGAGATCAAAACCATTAGAACACATTTTCATCTTTCACAAGAAGGTTGATGCTATCACCAGGGTACATGGTGTGATGTTTTGTAATAAGTATCTCTATAATCATTAGAAATTGTGTTCTGGAAGAATATTTCAGTCGGGAAATAACCTATACTGTAAGTACACTTATACTTGTGTGTGTGGTGTGTGTGTGTGTGTGTGTGTGTGTGTGTGTGTGTGTGAAAAAGTAAGCAGAGGGCTGAGCCCCGGTGGCGTAGTGGTTGTGCGTGGGACTGCGGCCCACTGGGATGGAGGTTCGATTCCAGCTCCACGGAGCAAAGGCTGGGCCTCCTACTCCCACCACCTGAGGGCAGTGCCCCCCCACCACCAAAAAAAAGAAAAAGTAAGCAGAATCTCAATTTTATTTTACATTTCTATACAAGGAGATAAAAGATTTGCAGAAGACATTCCCCAAGATGCCCGTGGCTGTTACTTCAGAGTCAGATTATTGCAAACTTGAAAAAGTTACTTTAAAAAAAAGTCATTTTTTCATATGCTTGAAAAACTGTCACTAGCCTAGGCTCACACAAATATCAGGTTGTCTGGTCCTAAAGGAGCTCTCCCAAATCAGCAGTTAAGTACCATATACACTTGAATATAAGCCAACCCGAATATCAGCTGAGGCACCTAACTTTACTACAAAAACTGCGCCGACAAACTCGGCTGATACATGAGTCTTTACCGCACTTTAACTGCAAAATTTTTATGTGCTCATCTGAGCAGCCTACTCAGCAAATTGAGTACAAGGCAATCAAGCTATTTTGAGTCCTTGTTGATGATAAAACAAAGAATTCATTCACTCACTTTGGGCCAGGCATGGAATCTGACGCTCAGGATATACCAGCAAACAAACAGACACAAAGATGACAAACTGACATGCTGATGGAGTGGGGTCAGGTCGGGGTGGAGTGGGGAGTGGGGGATAAAGATGATCTGGGCAGGAGGCTTCATTAAGATGGTAACATTTAAGCCAAAATGTGGAGGTGAAGTGCCAGCCTATCAGGAAGAGGAAACAGCAAGTGGAAAAAACAATACGTGGAGACGCAAGCGTGGAGTGTTTGAGGCACGTCGAGGATGCCCAGAGGTTCCTAGGGTTGCTAAGAGTCTGGAAGGGCTTGATGGCTGTGGGCTGGATTTGGGGCTGGCACCATGTTAAAGATTCATACCCAAACTCTCTGCCACCGAGCCACTTTTGACTCACAGTGACCCTGTACGACAGGGCAGAAGGTCTCGTCTTGCTCCCACACAGAGACCGGAGGCTTCAAACTACTGATCTGGGTTAATAGTCCAAAACTGCAGTAACTACTGCATCACCAGGACACCACACAACATTTAATATCAACTCACAAAATGCTGTGAGAGAGGCGTGATGATGACAAGGTCAAACTGAGCTTTTCCCGACTCTTATCCTACGATGCATCGCATTTAGGGCATTTACCACAAGAACAACGGTCTCCTACTGAAGTTGTAGCACATCCCCTTTTGAAGTTACGAGGGAGTCTGCGTGTTCGGCAGTGTTGGGTGTGGAATCTGCAGTGCTGCTGTGCGGTTGGTAGGGACCAGGGAGTCGGCCCGCCCCACAGCAGCCCTAGGTACAACAGAATGAATCACTACCCGGTCCTGTGCCAGCCTTCTAATTGGTCTTATGCTTCAACCCACTGCTGCAGACAGTGTCGAACCCTTTCATCGAGGGGCTTCTTTTTTTTAGCTGCCCTCTGCCGGCCATAATCCCTTAAGTGATATCAATTTGGACTTCATATGCCTACGACTCGTCCCATTTTGAAGGGTGTTATCTGCTAAGAATGGAAATAGGATGAAATTAAGATGTGACCTTAGTAGTGAGTGTCAATCAGGGCACACTGTTGGGTTGTTGTTGTTTGGTTGGTTGGTTTTGGCATCACTGCCCTGGTGGGAGTAGGAAGCCCAGCCTTGCTCCTGGAGAGCTGCTGCTGGATTTGAACCACCAGCCCTGTGGCTGCAATCCTGCACACAATCACTACCCCACCAGGGCTCAGCAGGGCACACTGTTTAATGTTATCCTGATTACTGTGACTTCTAATGGATTTAACAAATTATATGCCAGAGTTGAGAGGAGAAAAGTTGCTTGTAGAGAAAAGGCTAGTTGGTTAAGATTTATAGGACGCCAATGCCTATTATCCTGCCAGAGGTCCCAGGTCATATGTGCACAAATAAGATACAGTCCAGGAGTGGAAATTAGATGATAATATTTGCGTCTCATTAAAAAGGTGAAGGGTTACATATTAATTTTGACTGCATTATGGATATTCACATAATGTGTACCCAATTACCTTTCCCCCACTTGGATCTGGTAAGAAGGTGGAGTAAGATACGGATAGGATTTACCTGTGAGTAATTGTGAACAGGTTTCCCTGCAATACCACCCTACTGCATATAAAATAAATCCTCTGAGAAGGAGGGTGTGTGATCACATCACCAGCAAGAGCAGGGACTGCAGCACACCCTCTGGACCTAGCATCTGGCTCACCCCCCTCTGACCTTTGGATTGTGGATTGAACAGTATGCACTACCACGTGAGACATTTCCTCAAGCTTTCCTGTGTTTCTGTGGGGTACTGCAGCGATTGGAAGAACCCCAGACGCCCGAGGGAATATACTCTAGGAAGAGTGGGTGAATAGGGAACTGAGCACCTTCCCGGCAGAACTGGATATCTGAAGCATCATCAAACCTCAACTCCTCGGGTCTAGTCTGCCATTAAGTCTTCCAAAAGAGCGCATTATCACAGCCTCTCTGTTACCAGCATGATGTCCTTCTCCGGGGACGGGTCTCCCCTGAGAACATGAGATGAAGTCTCACCATCCTGACGCTGAGGGGCATGGTAGTTGCACTTCTTCCAAGACAGATTTGTGGGTTCTTTTAGCAGTTCGTCGTACTTTCAATTTTCTTTGCCAGCAAATTCAAAGGAACTGATTCTTCTTTGACCTTCCTTATTCAATGCTCAATTTTCTTTTTTTTGTTTTGTTTTTCGGGGGGCATCACTACCCTCTGATGGGAGGAGGTGGCCAAGCCTTGCTCCTGAAGAGATGCTGCTGGATTTGAACTGCCAGGCCAGTGGACCACAGTCCCGCGCACAACCACTACGCCACCGGGGCTCAGCCCCCACTGTCCAATTTTCATATGCATATGAGTTGACTAAAAGGCTTAAGAGTACAGCTCTAAAAATTAATAAACCTGTGCTCTAGGTTTGACCCCGCTGAAACACAGTCGTATGACCTAGAACAATTCACTGCACTTCTCTGGGTCAACTGGAAATGAGCCAACTGGATGGTGCCTTCCAGGTAGAAAAGCCTAAGCATTCAAGAGTCGCCTTTCTTATAATCCTCATGGAAATGCAACTTAGGACACTAGAGAAGGGGGAAAGGCTCACATATGTGACTACTGAAGTAAGAAGCTGTTGTGATTAAAGGAAAATATCCTTGCTGAGAAGGACGGCATAGAAAAGACTTGGAGGCCTGAGCCCCGGTGGCGTAGTGGTTGTGCGCGGGACTGCGGCCCACTGGGATGGAGGTTCGATTCCAGCAGTGGGGCTGGGCCTCCTACTCCCACCACCTGAGGGCAGTGATTGTCCCCCCACAAAAAAAAAAAAAAAAAAAAGAAAAGATTTGGAAATCTGTGAGGGGAAACTGCAGACTGAAAAGGGTAATAAGAGCAGATGAAAAACACTGTTTACACACGTAGGGACCTGAAGTTCAAAATAACAGGCCAAGGAAGAGTATGCATTAATCAAATACTTATTATATACTTTGTGCCATATAATATATACTTTGTGCTATATAATATATAGTATATTATATATACTATATACTTGGTGCCACTCCTAGGCACCAAGGATCTAAACATAAGCAAGAAACACCCAATTCTTTCCCTCCTGGCTTTCAAAGTCAAACTGAGAAGATTATAGGGGGGGAGGGACAGAAAATCTTATTCAACCGTGACAAAATTGCCAACTATATGAAATCTATATTATGATGGGGAAAGACAGAACAACACAAAGCAAATAAACTTTCAAGTGGCATAAGAGGTATGACGAAAAACAAGGAAGATAAGGGTTTCCAGGCTTAAGGAAAGGAGACCCGAGGAGGCAGTCACGTGAATGTAACAGATTAGACAACAGGTGCTTTATATCCATATAGCTATTTCTTATCCTACCTGTCATAGACGTCAAAAGCCTATCATTCATTATATGAGTACTACCAAAGCCTAATTCAATATTCCATTCAAGTAAACTCCTGCCCGGTGTGAACTTCATTGCCATTTTCTGAAGAAAGAAGCTTATATAAAATTCCCTTAAAAAAATAAATAAGGCTGAGCCCCGGTGGCGTAGTGGTTGTGCGCGGGACTGCGGCCCACTGGGATGGAGGTTCAATTCCGGCTCCCAGGAGCAAAGGCTGGGCCTCTTACTCCCACCACCTGAGGGCAGTGATGCCTGAAAAAAAAGAAAAAAAAAGAAAAAGGAAAAAAAATAAAAAAATAAATAAGGGCTGAGCCCCGGTGGCGTACTGGTTGTGCGCGGGACTGCGGCCCACTGGGACGGAGGTTCAATTCTAGCAGTGGCTCGATGGGAGCAAAGGCTGGGCCTCCTACTCCCACTACCAAAGGGCAGTGATGCTCCCCGACCCCCCGAAAAAAAAAGGTCTGATATTGCAGACCCTCTGCAATCTGGCTAGAGTTAGACTTCCCACAGATACAACCCAGATGCAAGCAATCATTACGGTCTACTCCTTGTGCCAACCATGTTCTCCTGTGATACTTATAAAGCCAGGCTTCCTATTTCCATCTATATCTGTTTGTTTTTTTTTGGGGGGGGGGCATCACTGCTCTCCGGCGGTGGAAGTAGGAGGCCCAGCCCCACTGCTGGAATTGAACCTCCGTCCCAGTGGGCCGTGGTCCCGCTTTTTTCCTTCCTTGTATTCATATGAGCGATTCTTAACTTTGACCACAAAACTCCAAGATTCTTTTTTTTTTTGGGGGGGGGGGCGTCACTGCTCTCCGGTGGTGGGAGTAGGAGGCCCGGCCCCACTGCTGGAATTGAACCTCCGTCCCAGTGGGCCGCAGTCCCGCACACAACCACTACGCCACCGGGGCTCAGCCCAAGATTCTTAAAAAAAAAACAACAAAAAAAAAACCCAAAACCCAAAAACCACACACTGCAAGGTTCTAATTATAATTTTTTTCCTGAAAGATAGCACACATTTGCTGCCTGTGGCGGTCACCTAATCTGGTGTCGATTTGAGGATTAAGAGTGTAGGGCTGGAGTCTAGCCTGTCACTCTATAGACAGCAAATGAGACTTCTGTGGGGGACTGGCCTTCTCCTGTGAGAATTCTGGGAAATCCGGCAGTATTTCCCCTTTGGAGGTGGGAGACTCATGGCTCACTCCCTGGGAGACACTGCAGCGGACAAGAGACATGGCAGTCTGCTGATAGACCCTGAGCCATGGAAACTGCAGGAACCACAGGGAGACCCCTGCCAGTGCTGAGATGCTTCTATGACCGTTGGATATACAAGACTCTGCACCCACTGGCCTGTGATTGTCCCGGTGTCACTGCATGTGCTTCATGAGTCTGAGGAGGCCTTATGGATTGGTATTGGACATATGGACTAATATCGGACATAGGACCTTGAACTGGACTGGGCTGAGATGTTTTCTGATGTACAGTTGCTCTTGTACATAAACTCTTTCTTTTTTTTGGGGGGGGGGGGCAATCACTGCACTCTGGTAGTAATGGGAAGCCCAGCCTTGCTTCTGGAGAGCTGCTGCTGGATTTGAAACGCCAAGCCAGCGGGCCGCAGTCCAGCACTCAATCACTACATCATCAGGGCTCAGCCCCTAAACTCTTTTTTATACACATAAGAGTTGCTATGGATTTGTTTCTCTAGTCTACCCAGAGTAACACTCCGCCTAACAACAAAAAGCAGTTATTCTATCCTACTAGGTTATCTTTTAAAACATGTGCAAATTATATAACTTTTACCCAAAAAAGTATTGATTTCTTAAATCCTCTAATTAATTTCGAGAAAGTACTTGCCACAGACTACAACATAGACACTAAGAGAAAGCCATAAGGTCCAAAGCTGGAAAGACCCTTAAAACAAAAACTCTGTTATAAAACAGAATGTGGTGATGGTTGTACAACTCTTCCTGAGGTGACTGAACTATTGAATTGTATGTGTGAATTATATGCTGTGTCAATCTGGGTTGACTAGAAAAACAAATTCACACTCACATGTGTATAAGAAAGAGTTTTACATGTAAGAGCAACTGAATATCGAGAAAACATCCCAGCTCAGTCCAGATGAAGTCATCTAAGTCCCATGCCTCTTTAGACTCATGCAGTCATACAATAATGCGAAATGCAGGGGGATCACAGGCCGGTGGGTGGAGAGTCTACGGATCCAGTGGCAGCAGAAGCATCTCAGCCCTGACAGGGTTCTTCACAGGGCCTGCATCAGCATAGCTCCATGTGGCTTGTCAAGAGTCTCTCGCAGGGAGTGAGTGTGTTGCGCCTCTAGCAAGCTATTTATCTCCTTAGCACCTCCAAATGAGGTCATCAAGTTGCAGTCTGACTGCCGGGCTAAGCTCCACCCCTTCCCTCTTAAGTCTCAAATTGACACCGGATTATGTAACTATCACATATGCCAATAAAACTGTTGGGGAAAGCAAACAAACAAACGAATTGCCATTAACTCAACTCCAACTCGTAGTGACACTGTGATGGCATACTGCTGCCCCTGTGGGTTTCCACAAGTGGTGCATTAAAAGCACGGGCCTTGTGGAGAGCCACTCCACGCACAGCCCACTACGTGACAAGGGCTCCTTGGGGAGACTAAAATCTCCTTCCAAACAGACTGGGGACAATGAGCAAAGTCATTCCAAGCTGGCTTTTAGAAATATGCTCAAGTAGATCCTTGTCAGTGGAGTTTATCTTTCGCTCGAAGGGCTTTTATTTTGTACTGTGATAATAATGAAAGCACCTGGCTCTTTGCGGCTCTGTATTCTTCTCAGGAAGCACTAATCCACCTGAATGAGAAGCAAACAACAGTGTGCTCATGAAAGGAGGCGAAGGGTCTTGATTTGTTTGAACAAACTTCTTAAAATCTAGTCACCTTGGAAGGTGACAGGGCCAATGCAGGCAATGTCAAGAGCGAGCGAGCGAGCGAGAGATATGGACATGAACACAGATAAAGCCATGCATGCTGAGCACTCTCTTCTGCGACCCAGAGTTAAAGTGACCAGATTTTAAGCCGGACACCATTGACCGGGGGTGGGGGTGGGGAAGGCTGTTCTTGATTAAAAATTTGGTCTAAAGGGCTGAGCCCCGGTGGCGTAGTGGTTGAGTGCGTGACTGTGGCCCATGGGCTTGGTGGTTCAAATCCAGCAGCGGCTCTTCAGGAGCAAGGCTGGGTAGCACCCACGACCACCAGAGGGCAGTGATGCCCCCCCCCAAAAAAAAATTGGTCTATGTGGAGCAACAAAAATTTTCATGTAAAAATAGTATTGCGGTATATTTATTTTAATTTTAAAATGCCACGGGATGTTGTTAAATTGTTAAAAAGGGGGACGTCTGGTCACTTAACCCAGAGTTGATAAGGAAGGAATAGCCAACCCTGCTAATTAAGGCGCTTCTGGGCAAAACCAGTGAGGCTCTCCAAAGATTGCAGGGTCACTCACAGCAGCACTTCTAACTGATGCAAAAAAAAAAAAAAAGAATTCCATGGTGGGATCTGCTATTGTAAGATTAGGGCAGAGCCCCTTGGGGTATGGACTACATCTTAAATATCAATAGATGCTGTGGAAAACACATTTGCTTTTTGCTGGGTTGAGATCCTATACCTCTGGTTCTTGGGACTTGAGCCAACTGCCTGCCTTGTGACTTGCTGATTGGGGGAGCCAGCAGCAGCCTGCCCTTTGGCCTTCTGACCTTGGATTCTTCCATCTCTGCAGCCTACGGTGTTTCTGCTGACACTGGCTTCATTCAAGCTTCAGAGTTACACCAGTCAGGAGATGCTTCCAACTTAACACTGGAGCCACAGACTTGAAACCAGACTCCACTTCACCATTTCTACAAATGATGAACATTCTTTTCCTGATATAGATAAAAACATTTAAGTCACTAGTTTTCCTTCTCTAGAAAACCCCACCTGACATGGATGGTAAGACTCCTTCTGCAGCCCTGAGTCAAGAAGAACTAGATAATGTCTGGCTACCATGCTTCTGAGAAGGATCACATTAGAAGGTCCTGGATAGAGTCGGGGTGGAAATTGAAGTGGAACTCAAAATCACAAAAGACACAAGGCTTACCGATCAGATAGAAAACAGGTTCAGCAGCAAGACTATGCCCCTTAATTACCCTTCAGGTCTGGAATTTATGGCAACTCATCGTGTTAGAATTATCAACCATTTCAGAACAGTAGGGTGGCACTTATCCAAGGAAAGAGGGTTAGGAAAGAAAGAAGAGTGGAAACAGGAAACACTGAGAGGGAGTGGGATAAACAATGGGTGTGCTGAAACAAAATGTTGCGTGTGAAATTCATGGTCTGCTCTGTAGACCTTCAGCTAAATCACAATTAAAAAGTTTAAAGAAAAGAGAGCAGCAAAGATGGCAAATGTCGGAGTGGGGCAGGTGATGAAAAAGGAAATACTCCGG
>PVJH01043602.1:0-13532 GCA_004026705.1 Nesogale talazaci | reverse complement strand
CCAGGGTGGAGACCGGAGACCCACGCCAGTGCCCAGATGCTTCTACCACCACTGGACCCACCAGACTTTCCAGCCACTGCCCTGTGACCTTCCTGTATTTGGCACCATTGCCTGTGTTGCATAAGTCGGAAGAGGAATTTCTAGATGAGTATGGGACATATTGGCTAATATAGAACTTAGGGTCTTGATCTGGGCTGGGGTGTTTTCTTAATATACAATGACTTTTTGATGTCAAGCTCCCGCTTATACGTGTTTACGAATTTGTTTCTCTAGTCCACCCAGACTCACACCGGGTCAAAGAAATGTAGGACCCGAGGAAGAACCCACATCACATGGGCCCAGAGTCCCCACGCTGGGTGTGTCCTCGCTCTCCATGGGTGGGCCCTGCAGGAAGCCAGCTGCCACCTGCACCAAGTCCTAGCAGGGCAGAGAGCAAGCGGGTCAGAGGTGTGGCTCGGCTAAGGGCATGCCCTGTCTCTCCCAGGGGCCCCGCATGTAAAAACTCTGCTTACCGATGTCCCATACTTTTTTCCTGAAAATAGATACAGGGAAATCTTCAAGCATTTCCTCTTGGTGGCTCTGAAGACCCAGAAGGGATTTTATCCGGGAGAGCGGGAAGCGGGTGCTCCTTGCTCTCTACCCCTGGCTGTCCCCTGTTCTGGGGCTGGGGGTGTCTGGCCCCGCCAGGAGGCTACGGATGTGGAGGGCGGCCCCCACAAGAGCAAGACTCTGTGCCACATCAGCTAGGCTGCTCCTTTCCAGAAGTTGCTCCCAGCTTCTGGGTGGCAGAGGGAGAGGTGGTTACAGGGGAGGACACTGGGAGGAAAACACAGCCCCAACTCTCCCGAGTGGGACTATTTTCCTGAAACAGGAGGAAAGCAGACTCCGCTTACACAGGAGCCGGGGAGGGGCAGAGCTGCTGTCTCTCCCCCGCCACCCTATAGACATGTGCTGAGTCTTCTGGTCACGTTTGTGCAGAGAACCGGCGTCTCACAGGAGGCCCCCCATGCCACTCATCACGCGGACAAAGGCTCAGTGTGTAGGGGGGCATCGTACTCTGAACCAGCCGCTGTGGGGTCTTGGAGGGACTACCTGTCCTTAAAAAAAGGCTTGACACAGAGCAAGGAGTGGGGGCCAAACACACACCTCTTTCCCTGAGCAACGGCAGTCTTGAATGATTTGATTCGTAGGTACCGTAACTAAGTCCCCTATTGGGAGTCAAATTAAGTGACAGCAACCAATGAGCAATAAGCAGAAGCATCCCCGCAGCTCTCGGTGCCTGCCAGGGACCCAGAGGGAGCCAAGGTTTGAGCAAATCTGTAGTCTCCTTCTTCGGGGTTTCCTGCCGCTCACCCCCACCCCACCCCGGTTTCCACCCTCATGAAAGACGAAGCATTTGTAGGCGATTTGCATAGCATCCAGAAGGTTCTTACGCACCTGTTTACAGAAGAGACACCTGGAAGATGGCCACCTTCCTCCTGTGTTCCAGGCAAGAAGGCACCTTGGGGACCTAGACCCCTCAACGGCACTCTTACCCAGAAAGAGTAGAATCATGGGTAGGCACCCCAGAAGAGACAAGAATCATGAGTAGACATCAGAGAACCCCAAATGAAGACACAATGTCTACAAAGCAATGGACTCATCATCTTCAAAAGTGTAGCGGTCGTAAAAGGAAAGCCCCAGGGCGGTCACAGAGCAAGGGGGTGAAGGTTGCCGGGCTGGAATCAACTGACTGCCACCCCCTGCCACCCCCAAGGCCGGGAGACGGGAGAGTTATAGCGATATGGGATCCTGCAACAGAAGAAAGGCCTTAGGGAGGAACTCGTGCACTTGGAGTCAAGTCCAAGGCTTCGTCAACTGTACCAGAACAGTGCTGGCATCCTGCTTCTGATGAGTACTCTCTCTCATCATCTAAGATGTCAGTGAGCGGGAGAGAGACCGGCTGGAGGCCAAATGGGAACTCAGTACTATCTCTTTATTTTCCCTTTAAATTTTTTATTGTGGCTGAGCCCTGGTGGCGTAGTGGTTGTGTGCGGGACTGCGGCCCACTGGGTTGAAGGTTCAATTCCAGCTCCACGGAGCAAAGGCTGGGCCTCCTACTCCCACCACTAAGGCAGTGATGCCCTAAAAAAAGCCAAAAAAAAAGAAATTATTAAAAAAAAATTTTTTTTTTATTGTCACGGGAGTGAAAAGTTTGCAGAGCAAATTGGTTTTCCCTTCATCAATTCTTCTGCCTTTTGTTTCATGAAGAATTCACCCGGGAATAGCTCTCTTCCCACCTCCTCCCTGCGTTTACATTTCCCTTCTCCACTCCTTCCTGCCCCTTCCTGCCTCGGAGCTTCAGCCCTAGGCTCATGCTGCCCTTTGAAGCCTCAAGGTTGGTTGGTCTAAGGCAGGGGTCCTTAAACGATGGCCTGTGGGCCACATGGCCCCCTGAGGACATTTATCTGGCCCGCCGGGTGTTTTTGCGGCCGCCACTGTCTTGCTTAGCAGCCGGCTCATCCCAGGCCTGCAGTGAATTTGTTCATAGTTGTTTCTTTTAACTATAGTCCAGCCCTCCCTCTGTTTATAAAGGTTGAGGACCCGTGTTTAAGGAATGGGCATTTCCCGGGAGTACTGGTCACCTAATCCTCCCTGGTAGCCACCCACCGAGGGTGGTTCCGTTCCAGGCTGGCAGGATGATGAGGGCCTTCACCTCAGAGGCCCCACTAGTCTCTGTCAGGCCAGCCAGCCTGGTCATTTTTTTATGATCCTGAGTTTTGTTCCACATTTTTCTCCCCTCTATCCAGGATCTTCTAGTGTAAGGTGACCAGATGCCCTGCTTTTTAACACCTTGTCCTGCGTCCCGCGGCATTTTAAAATTAAATAAGTATATTACAATACTATTTTTGTGTTCTGTGAACATTTTTGCTGCTCCATAGAGAGCACATTTTTAATCAAGAACCCCTCCCTCACCCCTGCTCAATGGGGTCCCGCTTAAAATCTGGTCACTTTATTCTAGTGTAATCTCTTTCAGAACAGTCAGCAGTGGCCACCAGGCACCGTCTAGTTCTCCTGGTCCTGGGGGGGGGTCATGGAGGCCGAGGTGCCTGTGGCCCATCCCACCTTTGGAGTCGCTCATTGTCTTTGCTCCCCTTCATGTGTCTTTGCTCCGGACCAGATGAAGAAACCAGGAAGGCATCTCTGGGCCGCTCGAAAGCTTCCCCTCCACCACCCCTCCCAGTTATGGCACCACAGGTGGATGTAGACGTGGCCTCCCTGAACTCTGGACTGTCCTCGAAACTTCTGTCAACTGAACCTCATTCCAGTGGAATGTAGTGTGTGTGTAGTGAGGTCGTCAACCCTCACCCTCCCGTGAGGAAGGCCCTGGGAGGTCTTGTTTTGTTCTGTTTTGTTTTACAGTAAATGGAGGTGCGGAGAGATAGAGGCATAAAAATGTCTTTACACATCACCTCTTTCCAGAACTCCTCTTCTCTAGTCTGATGTAACCTCCCGAGATCAGCGACACACTTTCTGCTCTTCAGCTGTGTTGGTGGCAGCCTGGACACCTAGTGGCATTCGGGTACTATTTGCTGTTTGAGTGAGTGATAAGTCATTATGTGAAAATGCTAGGCAGCCAGTCAGGGGCAGGGGGTGTCCCTCCCGTGCCTGCAAGGCCCCTATAGAGGAGGTTGGGAAGCCAGTAGGCGAGCCTTAGGCAACTCTGAGGACCTTAATTGGGCATGCTCAAATACAGATCCCCAAGCCAGGTGGGCGCTACCTGGGCGGCCCAAACAAGGCCCAGGTGGACATAATGCTGCCAATGGGGTCAATCAAGACCTTCAATGGCGTCTCCCCAGCCTGAGGGTTGAAGGCCTCCTTTTACCCTGCTCCTGTGCCCATTCAGCCGCAGGTTGCCGCGTGTGGGCGCGCAGCCCCACCAAGTTGACCGTATTCCATTGTGGGCCCCGGCACGGCTTCTGGGCAGTTTGGCGCGCTGCCCTCACATAAAGCGGATTCCTCTGAGACCTTCAAACTGTAAAACCTGGGGCTGAGCCCTGGTGGTGTAGTGGTTGAGTGCGGGACTGCGGCCCACTGGGTTTGGCAGTTCAAATCCAGCAGCAGCTCTCCAGAAGCAAGGCTGGGCCTCCCACTCTCACCAGAGGGCACTGATGCCCCCCCCCCCAAAATTGTAAAACCTGAAGCTTTGCCCGTTGTTCATACGGGCTTACAAATGGGCTTTGATGTGAATTCTTTCTCATGCAAAGCCAAGAACGGGGAATTTCCTGAGATGTGGAGGTAAGGAGACAAGGCTCAGTCAGAAATGAAAAGTACAGAAAGGCTTTATTAGGAAGAATAACTCCCGGACAGGCTTGGTGGCCCAGTAATTAGGCTAGAGAAGCCATGCCCAGTATTGGGGCGGTGGGATATATATATATATATATATATATATATATATATATATATATATATATATATATAGTTTAATCTACAGGTATGTGGGCTAATGAAAGAAAAGGGAGGTTTCTTGTGCTGTGCTTGCAAGTTTCGGGTCCGGAGATGACCTGTGAGCAAATCATCTTTTTTGAACTTGCTTCCTGGAATATTAGCGGGGAGCGCTGTGTCCTGCCCAGGGAAATCTGCTCTGTGACATGCCAGAGACAGAGGTCACACAGTTCATGAGGTTGTTCATCCCCTTCTTGTGAGACTGGTGCAAAGGGGTGCAAGGGGCTGCCTGGTCCCTGTGGGCTGCCTGGTCCAACCCCGGCCCAAACATTTCCCACTCGAGAATCCCCACAAAAAGACAGACGCAGCAGAAACTACGTACCCGATGGTTCCACTTGTATATTGGTCTTTCATATTTCAATGTATCAGAAGAACAGCCCCTGTCGAATCATAACTAATCCACGATGACCCATATGTGTCAAAGCAGACTCTGACAGGTTTTCAGGGGCTGGTGAAAGGCAGATGGTCAGACCTGTCTCCTGAGATGTCTCTGACTTTGAACCTCCAACCTGTCAGCTAGCAGTGCGGACTGTTCAGCAGGCACCAGGCAGAGGCTCCTAGTTACAGGGTCTACAACAAAACAGTGTGTAACTTTTCATTCAAGAAAGAAAGAGCTGCTCTGCTAAGCACTGAGAACCTCAGAAGAGGGTCTACTTGATGTACTTTTCCATATTAGTTAAAGCAAACAAAACCCTCTTGTGATGTAGGTTAAAGTTCACTGGAGCAAATTTGTTGCCCATCCGATTATCTATACACATTGTTTCACATTGTTGCAAAGCCCTCGATGTGATAACGCTGTTTCCCTGCCCATCTTCCCTGGCTTACTTCATAGCTCACCCTCTCTCATCCAGCCAAAGGGGGTGTGTGAAAAATCCCAAACCCCATGCCCATGAGCAAACCTTTCCATCCTGGACGGCGATAACAAACCCCGAATCAAGGGGACGAAGCCCGAGCCACCACACGGGCAACCTTGCCCACTCCATCCCTTTTACCCGCTGTGTCCAGATTCACCCACAAGCTGGGCACGGTGGCCCTGGATGGTGCCCGCTGTGTGTTCCTCAGCCTGGTGTCCGTACCCTAGACAGAGGAACGCTGAACCGTCCTAGACGGTGGCCGGGAGCCTGACTCCATGGCTGAAGATAAGACGTGTGAGCCTCACAGAGAGAGGAAGGGCACTGCAGTCAAAGGGGACAGGAGTCCAGAGGTGCTGGAATGTGACACAGCTCGGCCCCGGGCAGGCATCACTGCCTTCTGGTGGTGGGAGTAGGAGGCCCAGCCTTTGCTCCGTGGAGCTGGAATTGAACCTCCATCCCAGTGGGCCACAGTCCCATGCACAACCACGACGCCACCCGGGCTCAGTCCCAGTAAGCGGAATTTTAAACAGGGGCCAGTTCATTGTCCCTCAGACTGTTGGGGGGCCAGACTATAGTTAAAAAAAGGAAAAAGGGGCTGAGCCCCGGTGGCGGCGTGGTTGTGCGCGGGACTGCGGCCCACTGGGACGGAGGTTCGATTCCAGCAGTGGGGCTGGGCCTCCTACTCCCACCACCGGAGAGCAGTGATGGCAAAAAAAAAAAAAAGAAAAAACTATGAACAAATTCACGGCAGACCCGGGATGAGTTAGCTGCTAAGCAGGGAGTGGTGGCAAAAACACCTGGCAGGCCCGATAAATGTCCTCGGTGGGCCACCCATGGGCCGTAGTTTGAGGACCCCTGTGCCATTAGACCCTCATACGGTGCATGTTTTAGGCAGGGTGGTGATGGCGGGCAAACAGTGAGCTGCTTGGGGGAGTTAAACCAGGTAGATCAGTCCCACGAGGGACAGGTAGGTCATCCGGCAATGTCTATGCCCCGACTGTATTTGGGTATGGAAATACAGCAGGTTTCCCTCTCCCAGGCTCTCTCCAGCTTTACAACCCAGAGCCCAAACCCATGGGGGTGAGGGGAGCTCATCCTCAGGGCAGCCCCAGTGTTGGAGGAGAGTGCCCCGTGGGGTTCTCTCAACTGTCATCTTCACAGAGGCAGATCACGGGTTCTTTCTTCCGCGGTAGCAAACGGCTCCCACACCCCAGGCTGTGTTATAAGCCAATCCAGCCACTGCTGGTCTCACTCTTCATTGAAGGCTTTGGCCCTGTTCTCTGGAATCCATTCTCTCTCCAGCTGTTTCACTGATGGGGGGTGGGGGTGGGGGGGAGAAGAACAGGCTAGAACAGTAGCTGCAGCTTCTGTGCTGTCTGAGCTCCCTGAATCTCCCCTCTGGCCAGAGTCGGAACAGCAGGATCCCAGACCCGTTTCCGGCAGGTCGCTGCCTTCTGCCCTGACCTGGGCTCCCAGCAGACAGAAGTCACCTTCTCCCTGAGGCTTTTCCCCACCCCTTCTTCGGAGAGACAGTCCTGGAAGAGGTGTCACCTTGCCCTGGAAGGTCTATGCACACTAGGAGGCGGCAAAGGGATTAGCAGTCCCTTTGCCTGTTTTTCTCTCAAGAGCTTGAGAAAATTCAGTCTCTAAATCCATTCCCTCATCCGCCTTCCCCTCTCTCCTCACCTCCATCCCTTCTTTAAAAACAAAACATGTCAGCACCTGGTTGAACCCCTTTATTTTTTTTTTTGAATAGATAATAGGGACACCATTTTCTAAATTCAAAATGTACAAAAGGATATATAGTGACAAGTCCTCGCCATCCCCTCCCCTCCCCTCCCCAGAGACAACAGTGGAAGGGCCCAGTTGCCTTCTGAATGTATGTATACACATGTAGATATCAGCAGACATGTGTGTTACCTTCTCCTCCTTTCTCAAATGCCAGCAGGACGTGCTTCTGCACGTGCCGTCTCCATGTGACAAATGTTCTCCGGGGGTACGCAAAACGATTCCATTTTCCAATGTCTGCGTAGCATGAAAAGGTCACCACCCAGTTTTTAAGCATCAGCAAACATCGCACACGGCCGAATGGGCACAGGACAGAATGGGCTCCGCCCGGCTCCTCTGGAAGCGTGCTTCTGCTGTCCCTGATCGCCCGCTACTTGTACCTATCCATCCAGAAACCGCATCTCAGGAGGGCAGCAGTGGGGAGGGGGCGGCCCAGGAGGCTGGGTCCTCCCTGGAGACCGTGCTCCTCCGCAGGCCTGTGTGTTGGGACGGTTGGGGGTGGGGGAAGTTTCTGCTTCCCACCAGGGGTCCCCCTCATCCTCTCAGCGGGATGACGTCCCCCCCACAAAGTCACCGAACATGCGAAATGGAACTTAGCTGTCACTAAGCCCACGCTCTCCAAAGACTGCAAAGCCCCCTCCGGTGCCCCCCACCCACCAACCCACCCCCTTGCTTTTGAGTTGATTGGAACTCATAGTGACCAGTGGACAGAGGGCTTCCCAGGCTGCCCACAGCCTCACTGCTCAGCTCTGCTTTCTCTGCCAGGGTTGAGCTGAGTCAGAATCAACCATGACGACAGGGGGGGGGGGGGGGGGGGGGGCAGAATGGCTCCCCCTGGACTCAGTGGCAGGCTCAGGGGGCAAGACGGGGTTGTCCCCTCAAACCAGACACCCCCCCCCCCCTGCATCTTTGGGAGTCCCACAGGCCTGGGCTGGCAAGCAGACTGGCGGGGGGAAGGACCACAGATGCAGGGGGAGGGGCTCGGCCTCGGGGACTTGGGGATATGCCAGGCAGGAAGAAGAGGCAGTGGTGTGAGATGGGAGGGAGAAGGTGGGAGGAGAGGAGCAGGAAGGTAGGCAGAGGCTCCCTCCTGCTCAGCTGTGGACGTGCAGGAACCCTGCCTTCGACCTCCTGGGACAATCCCTAAGAAGGGGGCTTGGGGGCCCAGGAGAGATCTGGAGATGGTCTAAAAGATCTGGGGACACCAGCGTGCAAAAGAGAGGCTGTAGACAGAGTCCCGTGGGGAAAAGTTTGGTCTCCAGTCTAGGCTACGGCAGGCCGGGCCCGTCTGCTCCTCTCTGGATGGGAACCCTGCGTGGCCCGAGATCAACATCCCTAAGTCCCCCTGGGGGTGCGGCCATCACAGACTCTGGAGGCTCCAAGGGGGGCGTCCAGGCAGGGGCAAGGAGACTGGGGAGCAGTAGGGACCTCAGAGGTATGCGGGGGGGTGATCAAGGAGCAGGAAACCCAGCGTCTCCCTCTCCCCGAACCCTGGTCCAGGGCTCTGGCAAGACTGCCCAGCATGGAGAGCAGCTAGTTGTGCGTGAAGCCACCATGGGAGAAGGCGGGGAGGTCAGGGGTGCAGACGTCCTTCTGCAAGAGGCAGGCCAGCGAGTGGACTTCGCAGGCTCCTGCATCTTGGTCCCCCCGGAAGTAGACGAAGTCGGCCGAGGTGAAGGAAGGGTCCTCGTCGAAGAAGTTGTAGGGTCGGAGGAGGAAGCCCACACTGTTGCCCACGGTCACGGTGTTGGGGATGTCCTCGGCATGTGGAATGTGCAGAAAGCCGGCTGTCACCCAGGCCACCAAGTCCTGGCAGGGGAGGAGGAGAGTCAGTGGCCTGGTTTTGCTAAGCACACATGCCCTGCCTCCTTAGAAGGATCCAGCACCTCTGTCCACCTGCCCTCAAGAGAATCTGTCTTGTTCAGCAATTTCCCCCCTACTGGGCCAGCAGCGGAAGCATAACTAGCTAACTTCAGAATGGGACCGACACCTGCCTCCCTGCCCCGGGCACCCAGGTCACCTTTGCTCCTCTCCTCCTTTTCTGGAACTCCTAACCTAACTGAGCACGGACGGGAGGATGGACGGAGGTAGGAAGACCAGTGTGGGAGGCTGACCTCCTGAAAAGCCCCAGCAGGGGTCCCGGCCAGAGAGGGAGAAGAGGTGTGATCATCCTGCATGGGCTCCCAGCCCTCCCCGAACTCTGGAGCCAGGGGAAAGTGTCACGCCCTGGCCAGTCTCGTCTTCCGGGATGTTGGGACCGAGAGGGGCAGGTCTTGAAAGACAGGTCTGTGTCCTCACACAGGGAACCCCCAGCTCCTGCCCGGAGCACCTCAGAGGGTTGACAAGGCCCGAAAGAGAAGGAGGGACATGTCCTGGTGCCCCAGCCTCCCTCCTCCTGCCCTCCCCAGGTCAGCGGACCTCTCCAGCAAGGGTCTCGTTGTTGATGAAGTCGGAGAAGTCCACTGTCGGGGTCCAGGGGTCGTTCTGATTATAGATGCTGGTGCTCCGGGGCTCCTCCTCTTTGCGCTGGGTCACGGCCAGCTGGTACCTGGGGAGACACCGGTCAGGCCTCCACGGTCACTGCCTGACTGTCATGCAGACCGCGGTGGCCCCACCCCATCCACAGTGACGGCGCCCCCACGGACTTGCTGGCGTGCCCCCCAGGAACCTGGCAATGCCTCTCCCAGGTCTGCCTGCTCATGCCCCACCTGGGCACCAAAGGGTCTCTCCCTCTCAGCCGCATGGGAGAAGAGTTCTCACTCTTGGGCTTCAGCAAGCCCCCCAGAGGGGAAGCGGGCCCTGGAGGTGTCTGGAGGGGGGGGGGGAGCGTCCTTTCTGAACTCCCACCCAACATCCCCTTCCAAAGCCATGTCCAGCTGCCCCCCAGGTTCTCATTCAGGCACTCACCTCCCCCAGCTGATGGCTCTCTCCATGGAGCTGTTCTGGGGCAGGGGCTGCCCGGCAAAGCTGACCACCTGGATGCGGTAGCCCCGCGGGTGTCCCCACTTGTTGCTGTGATTGCTGGCCAGGTACAGGTAGCGGGGGATTGGCCCTCCCAGGGGGAAGGCAGCTTGCTCCTCGCTCTCCAGCAGCTTCCGGGTCACCTGCAGCCTCTGTGTCTGGTACTGGGGGTTCCAGGGCACCACGGTGGGGACAAAGGCCATATCCTCAGCCCAGACCCAGTTCTTCAACCCTGGAAGGGGCGGGGGGAGAAGGAGAGGAGCAGGGGCGGGGCCAGGGAGGACCAGTCAGGAGCTTTCTTGTCCCCTCTGGACTCTGCTTCCCAGTAGGGGTGGGAGAGAAGCTGTGAGCTCCCTTTGTGGTTTCTCGTCCCCCACCAAGACTTCCTGGTCCTTTGACTAGAGATCCATGCCCATGTTTCTTTAGGGACTCAGTCCTGTCCTTTATCCTTCCAGCACACAGACAGATGGTAGTGGACCCAGCCCTGGGGACACAGAGGTGACTGAACCCCTCCGCCCCACCAGGGTTCACAGAAAGGAAACCCCTAAGTGCCTGGAGGCAGCCTCCAGGCCTTCGGGGTGGGCAGGAGAGGGGTTCTTCAAGGGCCACTTTACAACCAGCAGAGACCCCGTGGAATGACACTCCGGGCAGGGGGCGGCCTGCACACACAAAGCAGCTATCCTGCATGGGCACAGTGTCCAGGGGCCAGGCTCTGGGGTCTGGAATGTGGTGAAAGTCACGTGTGGGGTGGACTCTGCCGGACGAGGGAGCTGCCCAGAGAAGGGGAGACCTTGTCAGCCATTTCTCTTCGGTGATGGGGGCTCCTCTGGGGGCGTCTCAGAGGAAGAGGAGACAGATGAAGCAGCGCAGCTGGTGACAAGGGCAGCAGTGGGACCCAGGAAGAGGTTAGTGACCTTGCAGAGGCAGAGGAGAAGAAAAAGCAGATGGTCCCCTCAACATGGGAAGGGAGGGAAAACAGTGGTGACTCTTAGAAGTCACAGGGCCTTGGCACTCCGGGAGTGCTCCCTGGGCTCCCTCCCAGCCTCAGTGTTGCCAGAGAGAGATGGGAGGAGGGTCCTTCTGCCAAATGCCCAGTTATTGTTGTCTCACGGCCTCGAAGCATGAGAGCCACCACCCAAATGCCACCAGCTGCCACCGAGAGCCCACTGAGCTCAGAGAAACCCCACGCCGCCCACAGCAGGCTCTTGCTCCAAGGCAAAGCGGGTCTGTTAGGCAGAGTTCTAGGCTTTCTCCCGAAGCATCTCTGGGTGCTGAGGCACCACTAGCCCCGTCTGGCCCCATTCACATCACCCAGGGCTTCAGCACACCAAGACCAGACTCCAGCGGGGAACCATCAAGCTACCTCCTGGGCACGGAGCCCGTGCCAGGGCGAAGGGGGCCCTGCGTGCCCAGCTCCTGCCCGAGAGAGAGAGCAGAGCGTCTCCCCAGACTCTCCACTGAGATCCCGTGGGAGGAGGCTGGCATCTGTGAACCAAGGTCCGGATGACAGTCAGCAGCAAAGAAGGGAGCCACGGGCATCCCAAACTGCCCACACGTACTCGAGCTCTCCTGTCCTGGTGCGTACACAAGACCCAAAGGCAGCGGGCACCTTTGCCTCCCCGCCCCTCCCTGGCACCCTTGTCTGCCAGGTTCGCTTACCCGCTACATCCAGGTCCACCTTGAAGTGGGCACTGTGGGTGTGGATGGTGCCCAGCGTGTGCTCCCCGACGCGGTTCCCGTAACTCTGGGCTGCGCCATAGAGGAAGGCGGAACTGATGTAGCCCGTGGCGTGGAAGCGGACTTCGATGGCCCCGTTGGGGTGGAAGATCATGTCCCATACGTAGTCGTAGTTGAGCAAGGTGGACACGGACCGGACCACCAGCACCGTCTCTGCGACGCCGCCAAAGTAGTGGGAGTAGAAATTTGAGTGGTGCCGTCGCAGGGGGAGTCCCTGGTTCTGTTCAAACACACAAAAGGCGTCACGGAGCGTCTTGGGGGCCTGGGACTCCAAGAGGAAGTGCCAGTCTGCGTAGGTGGCCAGGGAGGGGCAGTCCACCCCCCGGGTCAGGGGGGTGGTGTACTTTCCCATGCCGAAGCTGCCATCGATATAGCGGGTCCTCATGGCCCCTGGGGTGTTTCCGCCGTAGATGGCCACGGCCTCTTGGAGGCTGACTTCGTAAGCGACCCTTTCTCCCCGGAAGCGGACGTCAAAGATCCTCGGGCCGCCGAAAGGGCTCAGACCAAAGGAGAAGGCCCAGAGTGAGGAGGTCACTTGACTGCCCTGGAGGCTGAAGCGGGGACCCTGCGGATAGAACTGCAGAGGGGCAGCCGGGCCCGGGGTCCCCCGAGAGTAGATAGACCAGGACCCCCCGGTGCCGTTGGCGGGGATCGGCACAACATTCACCATGCCATCTTCAAACTGCTTCTCTAGCTGGACCAGGCTGTCGTAGTAGCGGCCTTGGAAAAAGACCTTCTGGACGGTCCACCGGGCAGGGTCGAGCGCCTGGTGGTTCACCAGCAGCTCCAAGCCCACGGGGTGCAGGTAGATGCCAGAGCCTGAGGTGTTGTGGTAGAGGCCGAACCAGGTGACCCGGTCGCCAGACTGCACGCCGGGAGGCGCCGTGATCAGGGTCACCAGGCTCCGCTGCTCATGTCTGTAGAAGCAGCAGTGGTGGAGGAGCCCGAGCGCGTGGGGCAGTTCTCTGTCAAAGATCATCTTGCCTATGTCCCGGTACTCCTGGCCCAGCACGGGCCGCCGGTGGTAGGGCAGGGGCCCCCCGTGGCGCGCCACGGTCACGTCCCGCAGGTAGGAGGGGCGGGGCAGCGGCCCCACCACCAGCTCACTCACGTTGGGCTGGGCTTGTCCACCAAACAAGACGATGGCCAGGGCCTCCCTGGCAGGCGGGGGGCTCCCCCTGTCCAGGTGAGCCAGGGCCGCCGCCTTGGGGGGCAGCTGCAGCTCCACGGAGAAGACGCAGTTGTCCGAGGGCCGGGCCTGGGCTGCGTCCACCAGCCCGGGTCCCAGCCGCTGGCTCAGGAAGCTCATCACAGCACTCAGCTCGTCTCGGCTCAGGTCTGCAAACGGCTGGCTCTGGTCACCCTGAGTCCGGGGCCAGGCAGTGGGCGATGCGGAGGGGCAGCGGGGAGGCCGGCCGGGCCCGCCTCCATCGCCCCCCCTGCCAGCTAACAGGACGCACACCAAGGCGAAGATGGTGATGACGGCCAGCACCAGCAGCACCAGGGTGGCCTTCTGGCTCATCGTGTCGGGGGCCTGCGGCTGGAAGCAGGACGGAGACGTGTGTTCGCTCTGGGCTCCAGGGCTGGTGGGCCCCTGGGAGTGAGGACACAGCAGGCGGAAAGCCGGGAAGCCCACGAACAGAGCTGGGGGAAAGGGGACGGGCCAGGGCTGGGGGCGGGTCTGGACCAGCAGCAGAGGTTGCCACA
>PVJH01043601.1:0-13520 GCA_004026705.1 Nesogale talazaci | reverse complement strand
GTTAGGAACACCATTGCCGAAATTGTTCTCTGCTTTGAGTCCTCTTAGGTTCAGTCCTTCAGATCATCTTCTTTCCAAGAAGACCGTGTTTCCAAATTTCCGAGCAACCACTCTCGCTTTAGAAAACGAGTTGATTAGCAACCAGGTTCATGGGCTTAGCTGCCGGAGAATCTGTGTTCACATCCCCCCGGTAGCACTCACTCGATGGGTGTCCTGGGGCAAATAGCGGGTCCTCGGAGCGCCAGTTGCTGATGTTCATTGGGAAGGTGATAAGATGATCACATGTACTGACGCTTAAGAGCAGACAGCTAGAGGGCTGACCCACTGCCTGGTTCTTTGCCCCAACTAGCCTCGTGATAGCTTTGTGCCTTCGGGCAAGTTGCATAACATACTGTGCCCCTTATTCCTCCTCTCTAAGACAGGGATAGTAGTAGCCACGCCCTGTGGCTGGCATGGAAAGGATTCAGTGAATAGATACATACCAAGTGCTTAAAACAAGTGGAGAACAAAGAGGTAGCTGTTGGCTCCTTCTGTCAAGTCCATTTCAGCTCACCACGACCCCGTGTATAGCAGAACCCAGCACTGCCCCGCTTCACAATTAGACACTGACTGAGGTTCCACGTAAGACAGGACCCTGGACGTCATCCCTCTTTTCTCCACTGTGATGATGTTGCTTTGCTCCGTTTTTGAGGATGTTTGTGTCTTTTCATTGTGGTGTGATCCATACTGCACACTGTATGGATCGTCATCAGAACACCTTTGAAATCCTCTCCGTTTGCAGCCAGCAAGGTGGCACTGGTCGATGACGAGGGTAGGTGGCTACCTACCTCAGTGCCCTTCCTTTCATGGAGTCCAGCTTCTCCGAGTATTCGCTCAGCAGACAGATGCAAATGTCTAGCCGTCCCCAGTTAGAGCTGTCCCCAATTCCTCTCCTCCTCTCCCTCTGCTTCCACTAGACTTGTCCGAAGTGGCCTTGCAAGGGGAGGCATTTGTAGAGGTGGGTGTTCACAGGAAGAGTTCCGCATTTGACGCCCCGGTCTTCAGAAAGACGTGTGACGTCCATTTAGGGAGAAGTGACCTCCCAGTAGTCTTTGTGTGAGGTAGTTGGTGAATCTTTCTCCGTCACTCCCCAACCGAACTAAACACTGTCCCCCGGAGTCGATCCCCTGAATGACAGTCGAGCTGCACAGTCAGGAACATTTACCGGAGCAAACAAACACCAGGCCTTTCTTCTGTGGCACTGCGGGAGGGTTGGGGCCGTCAGCCTTCCATTGAGTCCCCGAGCACAAACTGTCCACCCCACGCCACCCCAGGAACTCTGTCACCAGGCAGGACAGCAAAAGTAATTGGTTTGCCTGTAGTCAAGTTACAACTGGCCCCCCGGCCCGATATTCCCAGTGAGTCACATGTAACTGTGTTAAACAGTTCCATCCAACCACAGCGTTTCCGAGATGGAAAGAGAACTCTGGAAAGGAATTGCTCAGGGACGAAAGGCCGGGCGGGGCTTGTCCTGGGAAAGGTGCTCAGTGGATAGGCTGTTCCAGTCCGGAGAGGCGTTCCCTGTGCCCTGGCACATTCCTAAAGCTGATCCTCCCCTGCCCGCTTGCTTTGCAGTTCTGCCAGTTCTGCATTTCCTCCATGGTGCAGCACGGCATGCAGATCCTCCAGATCGAGGACAAGACCACCCTGGTCAACAACACCCCCTACCAGATGTTCTACAAGCCGCAGCTGGCCCTGTCTGGCCCTCACTCGGTGGCGGGGGTGGCAGCAAAGGAGGTAAGATGCTCAGAACCCGATCCTGGTCTACGTTTGGTCTGCCCACAGCCGGCAGGATCCCCAGGGTTGAACCTGGAATGCGTCAAAGCCCACAGTGGCGGCAGGTGAAGAGAAACCTGCTTATTGTCGCCTCTGGCTGAAACACCTGTGTGCCCTGGTCCGAGCTCCCCAGGTAAGTCACAGGCAGACTTCCGGTGGGCTCGCCTGCCTGGGCCACATCTGGGCAGAGGCTGCAGCCCAGTCGGCCAATATGCCTGCTGCAGCCCCGCCCGCAGGGACAGAGGCCTGGAGCTGGCTCCCCCTCTCATGTGAGAAACATCTGCCTCGCAGGTGGCAGTGCCAGGCGTCACTGTGTGGGCAGCAGGCTGGGGCCCCGCGGAGCCACGGGTCCGGGAACACTACAGCCCTGAGTCTGCGTGGGGCGCGAGAGGAATGTGGACAGCTCGGTGCTAAATTGTGCAGAACCCACGCTCCAGAACGTTCCCATGTTCTCTTCAGCGCTCTGTGCTGTGGGAACGCGCGTTTAAAAAGACCCCCAAACAGAACGGGCTAAGTTGTTCGCTGTTGGGTTTTGCTTTTAAAACTGTCTGTGGAGGGGGCAAGGCTACCTGCATCAACCCTTGAATGCACTTCTTGTGATCACCGAAAACCGTCACAAGGCACGAAAACCTTACTGTCCAACGTGTGCGATGTGCAGGACTTTACGCACAGGCACGTCAGAGCTGAGGCATGCCATCTGGGTTCCTGAAGCAGTGGGAAGCTCCCCGGTGACCCATGCAGAGCCCCTCTGGGAAATCAAGACAATAGTATCTACTCTGTAGACGAAGACTTTGGCAGGAAGGGAATCGTCATATAAAGAAACTACCAGCCTCTCCCCCATGGTGGGATGCCTCAGGGCTTCCAGCTACGTGGGGCTGGGCTTTCCCATACAAGTTTTCCCTCAGCTGGAAGATGGGAATAACTGCGTGCCTGGTGGAGCCCTAACTGCAAGGTCAGCAGTCCGAAACCACTAGTCGCTCCGAAGGAGAAAAAGAGGCTCTCTACACCTGCAAAGAGTCCCAGTCTCGGAACCCCACCAGTGCCAGTTCCACATTCTCCGGTAGTGAGCGTCACTGGGAGCCGCAGTCGGCGTGTCCCAGCCAGTGACTTGGTCCTTCTGGCGGTGGCGGTGAGGGTTAGCTGAGGGGGTGGGAGTAAGGAGGGCAGCCACACAGTGCAGGCCGGCAGGTGACAGCCCCCGCCCTGTCCTCTTCACAAAGAGCTCCTGGCTGGTTTTTGGCGGAAGGGGGAGGCCCAGGGTCTTCCTTGCATCTAAGGGTTGTGCCCTCCTTGGCCCCTGCTTATTGGCCCCTGCTTGGATCAGGGCTAGGGATTTCTAAAATTCCACATAACCCCTTGCCTCGCGAGACTGGCGGGGAAGAGTATAGGGTTTGGGGGGTGGGGGGAGGACCCAAACTGGAAAGCAAGACTCCTGGCTTTGGCTTTGTCACCAGAGCAAGTTGTCAGCTATCTGGAGACATTCAGTCCCCTGGGTGTCAAATACCCTGCGGAACTCCATCCAACAGGGAGGGGGGCGTCAACGCCCTGCAATATCACTACAGTGATGTGCCCTTTCTGCATCGTCTCGTCTTGTTCCCCCCCCCCCCCCCCCCCCCAGTATTTTCACATTGCAGACAGCACCACGTTTAGCATCTGCCCAGGTGGAGAGCAGGCTGCTGTGAAGTCCGGCGCCCTGCCCTGCTGGGACGTCCTGCCTGACATCAGTCAGTCCGTGCCGGATGCCGCCCTGCTCCAGAAGCAGATCCTGCTGGGCTTCTCTCCTGCCCTGGGTGCCGACAGCTCTCAGTGCTGGAGCCTGCCAGCCGTAGTCAGACAAGACTTCCCCAGACAGAGCGTGGCCGTGCCCTGGACGGGCAGTCAGGAGAACGGATTCCGGACCAGGTACTGTGCAGGTGGGGGAAGGACCTGAGCTGGCCGCCTGTCGGCGCGGCTGTGATCGCGAAGCCAAGGGAGAGTGTCGAGGTGGTGGACTACTGACCACAGAGTCAGCAGTTTGAAACCACCAGGCACTCTCAGGAGAAAGTCGAGTTACAGTCTCCGTTCAGTCTAGGCACACCCTGACAAGGATCTGGCTTGATTCTGTGGTGGTTTATTTCCTTTCCTGTAACCTCACATTTTAAAGTGTAAATCTACATGACCAGAGCCTGTAACGTAGGCAGTTAGCAGATTCAAACGTGCATGTCCCGAGAGAGAAAGCATTTGTTATTTCTAAACCAGTGCTGCCATTGCTTCTGTTCTAGGGCGATCACACTGACCTATCAGGAGCACTTTGGAGTGACGTATTTAACCCTCTCAGAAGACCCTAGTCCTCGGATTATTTTCCATAACAAGTGCCCAGTAACCATGCTACTCAAGGAAAACATCAAAGGTATTTTTACAGTACAAGAAGACAGCACAGAGATTCTCTCTGGAAGTTTCTGTTATAGTCGTGAGTTACCTGTGATCCCACGAAGAGCATTTAAATAAGTGTTCATCTTCCCAGTGACACGCTTTGTCTGAGGGCTCACTCTTGGTGTGCTGCTTTCTCTTCCTCTCTGCTTGCAGACACCCCAAAGTTTGAGGTCTACTGCAGAAGAATTCCCCCAGAGTGCTCCATGCACCACGAACTGTACCATCAGATTTCCAGTTACCCAGACTGCAAGACCAAAGAGCTGCTGCCAAGCCTCCTGCTGAGAGTGGAACTGCAGGGGAAAGTTACAGACTGGAGCGACGCCGTGGACGTCAACCACCCGGGAACCCAGGTGAGAGCCCCGCCAGGCCCAGAGGAAAGTACTCTTGCCTCTGATCTCTGCCCTGGTCCACCTGCTAGCATGCTCTCTTAAAGACCGAGTTGCTCCCTGCTGTAGGAGGGCTGTTTTGTGAATGAGCCTGCAGAGTCTCCGGTCTAAGTATTATCTCCAGAGTGCCTGCCGCATGTGTCCAACCACACTACTAGAGAGACACATTGGTCACCTCTCAAGATAGACTCAAAGCCCGCGTGAGCCTCTCCGGTCCGCACGGCACCGTCTATGTGCTCACAGGACACTGTCAGAGACACGCACCCCGGTTTCTTTCCATCATGTCCGCCAAGTCAGGATGCCCGCGAGGCTGTCCTCTTGACCCTGTCACCTGTGGCAGCATGCGGCAGGCCTCTGTCAGCACGCGATTGGATGAGATAACGAGGGAAGCTGTGAATGGCTGCATGGATGAGCCTCTGAGGGCCACAGAGAGACCAGGTGAAGGGCCAGGAGGTCCCGGGCAAGAGATCTGGCAGCCCTGGCCCCCGGAAGGAGAGAGTGGAATGAGGGCCTGGGGAGGAGAAAGGTCCTGTGTGGGAATGGTGGACCAAGGGCAGGCCAGACAGTACAGGGCAACTGCAGGGGCCCAGCAAACAGGAGGGGAGAGAGCAGGGGACGAGGTGCACATGGTTCTTCTTAGAGTGGCCCTGCAGGGAATGAGAATGGGGTGGGGGGGGGCGGAGTGGAGCACAGAGTAGTCTGTCAAGGAGAAGTGGGAAATAATGAGCAGCAAGCAGAGGGCTTACCCAGGAAAGTCGAGCCTGAGGCCCGATAGGGTCCCGAGAGCTCGGCCACAGATGGGAAGGGGGTGAGCTAGATAGACACAGTGTGCAGATTTGGGGAGCAAATGACACTTACAACATGACGTTTACTTGTGAAGTGCTAAACGAGACAAGGTGGCTCAGGGCAGGTGGAAGAATGGCCAAGAAGGTCACACTCACCTTGGAGACCTGCATTTGCTGTGGCCCCCAATACCTGGGTGGGGTGGCCACCAGCAGTGTTCCTTGATGGACGTTGAGGGCCGGGGGGTCTGTGCAGCTGTTGGAGATGCCCCAGCCTCATTCATGTACAAAACAAATCCCCCAGTTTCTCCTGAACGGCCTGCATCCGATTGAAGTGTTATTTTTTTAAGTCCTTTTCATTTAAGTCAAGGGAATTCTGTGCAATCATGAGCATGCCACCTGCCAGACCATACAGTGGGGAGTCGTACTCACACTAACTTGGTAGTCCGGGGAACTGCAGAGCCAACAGGAGGTGCTCTTCCTCGCACTCTGACCACGCGTGGTTGCACAGTCTCCTGTTCCCATGGATCTTTCAAGCACTACACACACGTCCTGCGGGTCCTGCTCTTTCCCTCTCAGACCCTGGCAGCTTCCTCTCTGATCTGCCAGGGCATATCAGTCCCTGGGCAGGGGTGGGCTCTTCCTCGCATGAAGGGAAACGTTTCGTCCTTCCTAGGCCTCATTTGTCTTCGGCGCTTTCCCTCTGCCCTGGATCCGAGCTTGGTCTGGTGTCAGAACACGCCCAGTGAAGTCTCCTCAGCTCCTCTTGGAGCTGCAAGGGAGGAGAGCGCCTTTGCTTCTCTCAGTCACTGTATGCCCCGTGCTCAGCATTCTAAATAAGAACATGTTATGTCACACAATTGTGAAATGTACAAAAAGAGGTGATATGTGAGATATAACTTCATGATCACAGGAAGTAAAGTTTGTTTGCTTTTTTTGGACCAAGAGTGATCAGGAAGACCTCATATCCAGTTGATAAAATTCTCCTTGTAAGGTCCTCTTAGGTGTTCTGGGGTCTTACCCCATGATAAAGTCTTTGAACAGCACAAAGATTCTGTTAGGTTGGTTTTTGGGGGGTTTTTGCTAGTGAGAGATTATGGGTTCAACACTGAATAGTTGGGTGGTTTCTAACTGAGGAGAATCAAGCAAAGCTCTGCATTGGCCGACATCGGGCCCCTTCTGTTTCTCTGGCACCAAGCAGAGGGGACAGACCAACCACTCCCCACCTGCCCTGGCGGCAGCGTCTGTGGGAAAGCACAGTTAACCATGGTTTCTCGGTCCTCTATCTACCTGCCTCAATAGCCCTCCAGACTTCCAGAATCAGTCGTGGCGCCTCCAATCTGTGAGAGGCAAAATGTTCCTTGGGTGAAACGGAAAACGATGCTCCGTCCTTCACATACTTCACGCCTTCAGCTGTTGGCCCTCTGGGGCATCACAGCTTATTCTCGTCTCAGCAGCATAGCAATCATACAGTTATTTGCAAGGTAGTTTCAGGATCTTCTCTAAGCATTCGTTTATCCAGGCCAAGCATGTCTGGCTCTTTGAGTCATTCCCCCAGTAAATGGGATTTCCAGACCCATCTCCACAGTTCCCCTTTGCCCGGACACGCTAACGAGTTATGTTCCCTCTGAAAAATCTGGCAGCCGGAATGACACATGATATTCCAAATGTGGTCTACCCGGCCATTCTCTCCCTGGGCTTCCAGGCCTGGAGTTGAAGATGGAGCTAGCTGCCGCCGATCGAGCTCCGTCGGGTCGTCAGGCCTCAACCTGCAGTCAACCACGTCCCACGGGTCTCTCGCCTACAATTTGGGATTCAGTTGACTTGTTGAACCCAACCCAATGGTGGGACTTTACATGGATCCCCCAGTAAATTTAGTCTCGTTGTTGTTGGCCAACTAGTTGAAATCACTTTCTAATCTGTCATCTACCATATTACTTATTCCTGTTAGCGCTGCGTCATCTGCAGATGTGGTAAGCATGTGTCCTGCAGGTCCATCCAAGTCATCACGAGGCATGTTAAAATGGAATGAGCCTGTGGCCTATAGACAGACACCGTAGTGAACCACTAGCCTTTTTTTAGATCATGTTATTGGGGGCCCTTAACACTCTTGTAACATTCCATACAGCACTTGTATGAAGCATATTTGTACATGTGCTGCCATATCATTTTCTAAACATGTACTTTCTTTTGAGCCCTTGGTATCAGCTTTCCCCAAAAAGCCTCATGACTCCTTGAAAAAATATAAACTATCGTGATTTTCATATCTTACACTAACCATTGTCTCCCTTCACCCACATTTCTGTCACACCTCTGAAAGGTAGCCGCTGCGTGAAGTCTGGCGGTTACTTGCACGTAGCAGGTGGATCTTGGATGGGGACCCGGGGTTATCTGGCTTCCAAATGAGCTTCTTCTAGAGCATCCATTCTCTTCCCTTGTCTCTCTTTCCCCTGCACATTCAGTAAATCACCAGGTACAATCCGAAGTGTCTCAGCTATGACTCCAGAGCCTGCCCAGCCTCTGTCCCCGGGACTTCCTCCAGGCCTTGTTGGTCCTTCCTCTCTCAGGTTGTAGCACTGGCCCCTTAGAGCACCTGCCTATTGCCAGCCTGTCCACCTTCCTGTCTTCTTGACGACCACCGAATAGCACAGCATCTCCGCGAAAGGTACCCATCCACCCGACCTGTGACATCTGCCATCCCCTGTGTAGCTTAGGGCTCCTCCCTTCGTTGGAATCTCAGTGTCCCTTCAAAGACCAAGTATTGAGTTTTGACTTAGCATGTTTGTCCTTCGTAGGCTGCCTGTCACAACCTGGTGCATGTGAATATGGGTAGTGCATGGTACATGTGTTTCATCCCAGGGAGAGGATGGCATTCTCACTGAGAGATGGCCTGTCGCTCCATGTCAGCAGAGCAAAGGAAACCCCTTCCCATCCATCTGGACACATCAGTGCCCAGCACAGGCACTGTGCTGAGGACGGCAGGACTCCGCCAAGGGGAGAACATTGCCTTTAGCAAGACACGTGACTGAGGAGAGGCAACTGCCCTGTTGCAGATAGGAAATAAAGTGAAAACGTCAGGGGGAGGCCAAGTGAGTTTGGTGGGAGGTGAGTGCTGGAAGAGGATCCGCAGAGAAGGCGCAGCAAGCTGTCATCTCAGTTGGAGGTCCAGTGAAGAAGGAATCTGGAAATTGGGGCAAGGCGCAGTTTTAAGGACTTTGAATAACAAAGCATGCCTATTGTTTGAGTGTTTCTCAGCTGCAGTGCACAGTCCTTTATAGTTCCCTCGTGGTTAGCCCGGATTTTTATACCAGAAAACAAGCAACAGCCCCCCCCCCCCCCCCCCCGAGAAATGCGAGGGGAGAGAAAGAGACCAAGGGAATGTCCGAGCGTGCTCTCCGATGCGTCATCTGGGCCGTCACAGCCCAGGGAAAGTAAATCGGTGTGCAGCTTGAAACTATTGTTTGACAGGTAGATAGATGATAGATAGATAGATAGATAGATAGATAGATAGATAGATAGATAGATAGTTATGAAGAAACACCTCAGTAGGGAAAACTTGAGTCCACAGAAAAATACAAATGTGGTTGAAATGTTCCTTATTGGCATTTACAGTAAAAGATACTGGGTGAAAGGCTGGCCAAGGGCCTGGGATGATATTCTTTTCCCTAAAATAGTGATGATAACACTTCAACAGAGATACAAATGGTAAAACGCAGACTATCATAATAGGTTTTGAGATTAGAGCAGCGGTTCTCAATCTGTGGGTTGTAACCCCTCTGGGGGTGGAATGACCCTTTCACAGGGTTGCCCGATTCGTACCAGTAGCAAAATGACAATGATGAAGTAGCAACGAAAATAATGCTACAGTTGAGTGGGTGGGGGGGGGGGTGGTCACCACAACATGAGGAACTGTTTGGAAGAGCCATGGCCCTAGGAAGCTTGAGAGCCCCTGGGTTAGACGCACAAGTGTCTGGTCATTCAGCTCCCAGGACCTTCCAGAACCGCCACGCAGTGGGCCAGGGTGGGGCTGCCCCCGTGGGGTTCCCAGAGTGGAGCACTTTGCAGGAGCACAGAGCCAGCATCGACACTGGTCAAGGAGTTTGCGGGGAGTTGTTCTTCTGATGACCTTGCAGGCATCCCACCATTACTGCCACTAGGTGAAGGAGGTGAAAAAACGACTGGAGGACATTGTTGATCATGACCCACCAGGTGATTGTGGAAAATTAAACAATGGGGCGGGGGGTGGGGCGCAAATCCCTTTGGTTTTCTGTCATTGAACTCATGCCTTCTCCAGTTCACAACGCGCTGCCAAGCCCGTTTGCAGTCCAGGCCTTCTGAACAACGCTCACTTGGGCCGCACGCAGCTCTCTGGACTTAGCAGGCCCAGCAGGTGGGTGACAGTTGACGGAGGAAGAGACTGAAAGCCAGGCCACAGCCTGTCTCCGCCCGGAGCTCCGGCCTGGTCTTCAGCGCGTGCTGGGGGCTCTGTCCGGTGAGGGCAGCATGGTCTCAGAGGCCCACTTCAGTCCCTAGAGGAACTCCCGCACCAGGGTTCCTTGGGCCCTTGGGTTGCCCTCTGGGGTATCTTCCGGCCACATAGGGAGCTTGAGTGGTCTCAAGTAACCACTGCCTCGTTTCATCTAAGCAGTTTATTGGGAAGTAGTCATTTCTCAGAAACCCGGGGTGCTCCTTCTCGGTACACATCCAGAGAGCGAGCTCCCTGTGCCAGTAAGCACACCCAGAGGCCCTCAGAGGACATGCACCTTGCGATCCTGCTTCGGCCCTCTCCGGAGAAGCTTCACATCCTAGCTGGTCTGGGTCGTGCGTCCCCTCACGACAGAGAAGCTCTCACAGTGGTGCCATGCCTGTCCGCAGCCTGTAGGTTTGGCGTGAACCTGCCTTTGGAGCCTTGGTTGTGCGGCGGGTTAAGCACCTAGTCACAAGGCAGGTAAGAGGTGAGGCTGGCTGCTCACTTGCAGATTTGGGCTCGGAAGCCCTGTCCGGGGTCGCTGTGAATCAGAATCAACTCGATAGCAGTATATTTAGCTTTATGAGGTTTTTAAACTTTGTCTTACTGCTGAAGATCGAAAGCCTTTGACATTTCCACTTTGAGAGACCCTGAGGTTTGGAAGGTGTGTGTTTTGTTGCGCCTTTGTTTGCAGACTGGCCAGTTCTCCCTTGAGCGCGTCTCCTCTCCATGAAACTTTGCCAGGCCTGACCGACAGCGGCCAACAACACACTGTTAATGTCGGGTTTCCAAAGCTCATCTTCTAGAGCTTCAAATTTATGAGACACCTCCCCAGTACTCCGCAGGCAGCAGTTTTGCTAAATGCCTCGGTGCTTTCATCTGCGGGGGTCCCCACTTTTTCAGCAATTGGTATCCATTTCTGGTCAGAGCCGCATAGTCCAGATGTGCAATCGAACCCTATCCCCCTCTCAATATGTATATTGTTGTAACGGGTTAAGTCAGGCAGCCTCGATAACCTCCTGCCTAGTGATTGCCATTCGGAGGCCGTTTTCTTTCTCTGCGGTCACCCGGAGACCCAGGTTGATGGAGGCTCCATCATCGTCACCATCCTAACAAAGCCAGCATCGTATACCCCCCAGTGATCTGCCGCTGCTCACAAATCTAAGAGTTAGTGAGTGACTGTCTCTGCAGGGCTAGCTTGGATTCACTCCTCTGGCTGCGTTTGGCATCTGGGCATATGCCTTGAAAGCTTGGGAAGGGACTATACAAGGGCGAAGATGGTAAGTGCCATTCGATACTAAGGGACACTAGTGTACTTAGACCCAACTGTTTAGAGAAGCGTGTGGAGTTGGTGTGGGAGCTGTGGCTGAGCTACTCTGATGTCACAAAGGAGGAGGAGCACCAGCATCAGCACCAGCTGCCCAAGGCTGATTCTGGCAGCAAGTCTCCTGCCTGTAGCACTCTCTGTCCTCCCCCACCCCCTCAACCCCCGGGTTTGAGAACTCATTGCAGTGGCCACTCAGAACTCAGAGACACTACTGACGGTTTTAGGCTGTATTAGGGAGGCAACAGGTTGCAATTCAGGTTCAGGGACAACTCAGAATGCACTTCTTTGATCAGGAAAGCTTCCTTTGCACTATTTCCACAGGCATGTCCAGCCCCTTTGGCCTCTGCCTTGTGTTAGAAAACTTTCTTGGGGAAGAGACGAGCCAGGCAGGGTACAGGGTAGCAATGTTAAAACACAACTTTCGGGGCTGAGCCCTGGTGGCGTAGTGATTGAGTGCGGGACTGCAGCCCACTGGCTTGGTGGTTCAAATCCAGCAGCAGCTCTCCAGGAGCAAGGCTGGGTAGCTCCCATGACCACCGTAAGGCAGTGATGCCCCCCCCCAAAAAAAAAAATACAACTTTCTTCTCGTTCCTAAATTCTTCCCACCCCACCCCCCAGTTCCTTCCCAAACTTTGAAGACATATGCCCAGATCACACTATCATATCCTAATTCTACCTTATAAATCTGGCTAGACCAGAGGATGTACACTAGTACAGACAGGAACTGGAAACAGGGAATCCAGGACAAATGATCCCTTTAGGACCAGTGGTGAGAGTGGCAATATTGGGAGGGTAAAGTGAAGGTGGGGTAAAAAGGGGGAACTGATTACAAGGATCTACATATAACCTCCTCCCTGGGGGACAGGCAACAGAAAAGTGGGGGAAAGGAGACACCGGACAGTGTAAGATATGACAAAATAATAACAATTTCTAAATTATCAAGGATTCATGGAGGGGAAGCAGAGAGGGAGGGGGAAAATGAACTGGTACCAAGAGCTCAAGTAGAAAGCAGATGTTTTGAGAATGATGGCAACAATTGTACAAGTGTGCTTGACACACAATAGATGTATGTTTGGATTGTGATGAGTTGTACAAGCCCCCAATAAAATGTTTTTCTAAAAAGTGAAAGCTCTTTTAGCTCTGCCAATCAGTGCATTGAGACACCCATTCCACCAGCAAGCCTCTTGTCTGAAGATACTCACTCAGCCTTCTTGCCCCAAGGGTTAATGAGGAAACACATAAAGGTACCCACTCCAAGAGCCAGCCTTGCTCCAAAAGTACTTGGCTTCCTCGCTCTGTGGATTGCAAAGCCCACTGCGCTATATCCTACAGGTCTGTTGGTCTGTTACCACTGCGGCTGCTGTTTCCGCGGTGCCGTCTCATCATAAAGCCTCTCTCGGCTCCCAGATCTCCATCTCCTGGGATCTCAGTTGCCCTTCCCTCCTGGCCCTTCTGTCTTGGTAGGAGTGACATCCCCCTTTCTGCCTCCAAGATAGCACGTTGTGCACTTAGCAGGATGACGAAACTGACCCCTCCCCATGTCAGAGCTCCATGGGCCTTATTTGCCTGGTCCTGCCCCCATAACAGTCCCTCATACCTTGTTTACATTATTGACAATCCAGTCACCTTGAGGGGCTGCCCAGCCGTGTGGTGGGAGTTACAAAGATGAGCGTCTGAAGCGGCACAGCAGATAATTAATTCACTGCAGCTCCAGGACTCGGCGAACAATTGCCCTTACTAGATCCAGATCATCAAGTGGGGATGCTGCCCCCGAGTGGCAGGGCCATAATCCAGGGAGCGCTGCCAAAGCAGATACCACACTTCATCCTGGACTATGGACTGTGGTACAAACATTTTTCATTATCAGGGGCACTGAGTACTTTTTTTTTTTTTTCCCTGAAAAGGAGACAGTAGGTCAAATAAGTTTGGGAACCTATGATCGAGAGAGTCAGTATGGACAAGCCGTGCGATCTCTGTGCTAGTCCACCCTGCCTTTGGAAAGAAAGCACAGCGAAGGAAGCTATCGATGGGGCGATACCCTTGCCTGGATAGTGAGAGAGCCGACATGATAGGCCCGTCGTTCATGTGGACACGGAGCCGTCTCGGTTTTCTGAAGCTGCCCTGTGACGCTTTGACCGGGGGATTGTTGTTGCTATTGGCCAGCCTGCGTCAGGACGACTTTGGCCCCCACCCCACCCCGCTGCCCCGTTTGGAGGCCTTGGTGGCGATTCTGCCCTCTCCCGCTGAGTTCCCTCGCCTGTTTGTGAAATAAGACATCCTTTTGTAGCATCTGGCCTGTCCAGGTCACGTCAGCGATCCCAGCCTGGCCG
>PVJH01043600.1:0-13507 GCA_004026705.1 Nesogale talazaci | reverse complement strand
CTACACTGTACCTTAACTGGCTCGTCTCCTCCCTGTTGCTTCACTTGTTGATGAACTTTGAGTCCCCAATCTGTACTCCCCCTCATTTATAATGATATAATTTTTAGCTCTTTGATGCCTGATACCTGATCCCTTCAACACCTCATGGTTACACAGGCTGGTGTGCTTTTTCCATGAGGGCTTTGTTGCTTCTGAGCTAGATGGCCATTTGTTTACTTTCAAACCTTTAAGACCCCATACGCTATATATTTTGATATCCGGGCACCATCAGCTTACTTCACCACATTTACTTATGCACACATTTGTCATCAGTGATCATATCAGGAAGGTGGACACACAATGATATGATTTTTAGTTTTTTGAAGCCTGAAAACTGATCCCTTTTAACACTTCATGATCCCATAAGCTGGTGTGCTTCTTCCATGTGGCCTTTGTTGTTTCTGAGCTAGATGGGTGCTTGTTTACTTTTAAGCCTTTAAGACCCCAGAGGCTACATCTTTTGATAGTCAGGCACTATCAGCTTTCTTCACCACTATTGCTTATGCACATATTTGTCTTCAGTGATTCTGTTGGGAAGGTGAGATAATGAAATGCCAATTTAATAGAGCAAAGTGTTCTTGCATTGAGGAAGTACTTGAGTCAAGGTCCAATGCCCATCTGCTGTCTTAAAACTAATCCTTTAAGTATATGCAAGTAGATCTATTTCCACATCATCATATATAAATATATTCACCTCTATATATGCCTGTATTTAGACCTCTATATATGCTTTTTACCCCCCCTCCAGTTATTTCCTCTATTTCCTTTTACTTCCCTCTTGTCCCACTATCATGGTCAGCCTCCATTTGGGTTTCAGCATTTTATCTCTGCTACATTACACTTGATCAATTCCTATCAGGTCTCTTTGTGAGGGCTTTTATTTAAGTTTTTGCAAAGAACTGAGCTCAGCCCTTTATATGGAACCAGTGTTCATCAAATTGATGGCTCTGTGTGGGTCATAAGAAAACTGGTTTCCACTGGGCTTTGAATGGCTGATTTGGGGGCAGTAGATCACTAGGTCCTTTTTTAATGAGGTGCTCACTCCTGGGAAGTCTCACACCTCTACCCTCTCATTTAGCAGCATTGCCCTTATCCTTGTCTCACAAGGAGTTCTTTTCATAAGTTGATGATATGTTTTCTTTGATCTCTCTACTCGACTCCAGATTTCACACTTATAAGGACACACTTGACATAGCCAGTAGACACTCTTAGCTCTGCAGAACCAAAACTCACCTCTTGATGTCTTCTCTCTTGAGCCCCACCCTCACAGTAAATCTTATCCATATCAGGAAAAGGCACAGCCACCCACTCAGCTCCTCAGGCCAAACACATACCCGTCATGCTACCTTTCTTTTTTTTCTTATGAATCAGCAAATCCCAACGACTCTAGGTCCAAAGCCTACCCTCTCTCTACCTTGGCTTGATCACCCTCATCACTAACTCTCATTCATCAGAAGCCTCCTAACTGTTCTCACTGATCCTTTACTCCCACTCTGCTCTGTGGTAACCATTTGAAAAGTAAATTAGAACATGACACTCTCTTTTTAAGCCCTCCAACGGCTTTCCAAGCCTACGTCCACTCTCCCATGAGGGCAAAAGCTGTCTTCATCCCCAACAACCCTCCGTCAACACCTACAATGGTGGCTGGCTGAGAGGAATTACTAGATTAAAAAAAATTTACTCAATGAATAAGTGAATGGTTGACTTGATCAACTCCTCCACCTGGCTTGTAGAAGTATACAAACCTGATCACAGAGCAATGGTAAATAAACTGTGGCACATTCATGCATTGGAATACTACTCGCCAAAGAAAAAGGATGGACTACCAGTACACAAACACCAACCTGGATGGATCCTGGAAACATGATGAGTGAAAAAAAAGAGTGTGCACAAAAGAGTGCACACTGCAGGTTTCTTCCCATATGACATGTCCAGAACAGACTAAGCAAATCTAGTGGGTTGAAACCAGAAGCAAGATTAACTATCTCTGGGGATAGAAACTGACAACTTGACTAACCTTTGCCTGAAATAGCATCACTGAGCTGAGCCCAGTGGCAGCAAACCAACTGGAAAATGTCTCGCTTTCTAAGGAGCTGAAATCCATGTCAACCAGTTGACTCTCATGAAAAAGGAAAGGTATCCAAGTGGCACTATGAGTTGGGCACTTGGTTGCTCATAATAAATAAGGTTGGCAGTTCATACCCACCAGCCACTCTTTGAGAGAGAAAGACGAGGCCTTCCGGTCCCATACTGATTCACAGTTTCAGAAACCCAAGAAGCAATTTTAGTCTGTCCTCTTGGGTCTCTCTGAGTCTACAAGTCTCGGAATCTACAAGTTGATTCAATGGCAGTAGATTAGTGGGAGAAAAAAGAAGCTAACCAGACTGTTTATTGTTCTTTGACTAACTCTTCATTTACTGCATTTCACTTTATTGTCTTTTGCAGGTGCCACATTGGATTTGGGGATTGTTGTTGTTGTTTAACCAATCGAAAGTTTGCAGCAACGCTGCACAGAGCAAGTCCATTTGGCACATCTTTTCAACAGTCGGTGCTCACTTCTTATTTCTGTGTCCCATTTTGGTCACGGTGTTTCAGGAGTTCTTGGAATGCTCTGTTACTAGCCTACCAAAACCAAGTTCACTGCCTTCGGGTCCAATCCATCTCACAGCCATCCTGGAAGACAAAAGAAGCACCCCCTTGGGTTTCCAAGACAGTAACTTTATGGGAGTAGAGATCCCTGTCTTTCTCCCATACTAGACTCTTGCCTGGGGGAGCAATAAGTTTTATAGGCACTAGGAAAACAAACACAAAGCTGTGCGGCCCACTTTTGTTTCTCTTTATTCCAGTGGTCTGGAACCAAATCCACTCTCCACGGTCTGGCTATGCATGCCTTTCTGCTTGTCTGGAGTTCAAGGCTCTTTTGATTTTCTAACCAAATAGACTATGACTCCAAAGGAAAGCTCATGAATTCAGATGCACATTTAATACTGTAAGAGAAGAAGTATGAACAGGGAGGACCTGAAGAGGAATGGAAACTTCCTATCAGGACAAAGCAATTGTGTCATTTGACTATTGGAGACACAGATATCTATGTTTGACCAAATCCATCAAATTATGCATTTCAGACGTGGACATTTCCTTGTGTGAACATTTCCCCTCAAATTTAACAAACAAACAACCCCTCCATTTTTTTTAAAGAGTCCCTGAGTAGTGCAAACAGCTAGCAAGCTTGACTGTAGATAGAAAGAATGGAAGTTCAAGTCCACCCAGAGGCACTTTGAAAGAAAGACCTGATAATCGACTTCTCCAAAAACCCAAGCACCAAGAACACTGAGGCGCTCCACTCTGACACACATAGGGTTACCATGTGCTGGAATCAAGTCAGCAGCGACCAGTAACTCCCACAAAGTAGAATGGCTAACTTCACTTCAGAATAAAATACTGATTTGATGCAAATTCTGCACAGAGACGAATTTGAAATGCTAAACTGGGTAAATCTGCTACCTGAGACTTCTTTCGAATAGTGAAAAGCAAGGGTAGTCCTTTGAGGAAGAAGTGCTCCTGGCTCAAGCCATAATATTTTCCGTTGCTGTCTATGTATGTGAAAGTTGTACATCGAATAAGGAAGACCGATGAAGACTTGATGCATTTGAAGTGTGGTGTCAGCAAAGAATATTGAAAGTGCGATGACCTGTCAAAAGAACAAACAAATCCGTGTTGGAAGAAGTATAGTCAGAATGCTCTTTAGAATCAAATACACAGAGACTTTGTCTCATGTACCTTGATCAGGTTATCAGGAAAGACCCGTCTTTGGGGGGAAAAAACATCATGCCCAATAAAATAGAGAGGCAGCCAAAAAGAGGAAGGTCCTTGACAAGATGGATTGACACCCTGACTGCAAACATGGGCTCAAACCACAATTGTGAGGGTGGCACAGAAGAAGGCAGGGGTCTTTCCGAGTTGGAACTGAGTCTGCGACCCCTAACAAGGACAAGTTCTGATTTGTTTCCTCAGTTCTGGAAGAGCAAGCTAAGCCTTCTTCAGGAGAGACCAATTCCTGGACAAGGATATCGTGCTTGGGAAAGTTGAAGGGCAGTGGGAAAGAGGAGTGACACAGGGCCTGCAACAATTGGCTCCAATCTAAGACCATGTGTGAGGACAGCACTGGGTCAGGTGGTGTCTCGTTGTGTTGTACCTAGACTCACTACAAGTTGGAACAACTCCTTGACACCTAGCCACCCTGACCACACCTACACTTTGCAGGTTGTTTTGAAAAGAGGGAACCATCGACTACATTTATCATTCTATAGAAAATAGTCATAGTGATTAAAGTAATGTGGTTCAGTTTCCAGGTTCCATTTTGTTTGGCTTGTTGGTTTGTTTGCTTGCAACATATCCGGTGGATCACGATTCCTGGTCACTGGGAATTTTCCAGCAGGTCAACCTTCAGCCAAGTAATGTGTGACAGCAAAGATTTGTTAAGAGGGTCCAAAGTTTTACTGTCAATCCTAAATATAAAAGCCTAAAGGGAGTGTACTTATCTCTTTGGACCAAAGAAAGGAATCCTCTTGGACCAAGGAACAAGTTTCCAATGATGCCTTGTGTTATACACCAGACTCCTTGGAAGAAGAGGTATCACCTTGATGACTAAGATGTATCTGATCTTGTGATCCTCTTTTATGCATACAAAAGCTGGGCAGTGGGAAGGGAAGAGGGAGAATGGACGCAGGAGATCTGTGGTGTTGGAGAACCATATTGACCACACCGTGCATGGTCTGCCAGAAAAACAAGCACATCTGACCTAGAAGAAACCGAATGAGAATACTTCTTCAAGGCAAAGACGTCAGACCCTAGCTGATCTGCTCTAGACACACCATCCACCAAGTTCCATTTCTAGAAAAAGGACGTCATAGTTGGAAAACTGGAGGGCTGGCAAAAATGAGGGAAATCCTAAATGGAATGGATTTGATGGGCAGTCAGAACAAGGGATGCAAGCAACCCGTGCGCGTGACGATGGCTCGGTTGTGGGCAAGGTTTGCTCTGTGTTTCCTGAAGGGGTGGTGATGCGTCTAGACCAACGTGATGGCACCTGCCGACTACGATCCTTCTCAAGGAGTGGCGGGAGCCGGGGGTGCTGATACGGATGGTGTGTGATCTCCCCAGAACGTCAATCGGGCTCAGGAGGTCTCAGAGGAGGCCTCCTTCCTGGGGAGAGGGGACTGCTCGGATCCTGATGAGCACGCTGAATGTAGGCAAAATGAATTATCCAACCAGTTCCAGGAAGGGGAATCCAGTCTGACACCCTCCTGAGCACCTCACAACCATGACTCATGAGCCCCTGTGCGCCCCATGGAGGTCAAGGCCCTGGGTGGTGTCCATGGTGAGGCAAACCATCTCACATGCCTAGAGGCAGGTTGCCGGGCCGTCTGTTTGGGTGCATTGCCATGATCGCTGGGGGCGACTGTCTTTGCCCCCAGGTAAGCAGGTGGGCTGGGTGTCGAGGAGAGGGCCGACCGAGAGGTCCCACGAGGCCACCCAGCTCGGCAGCCTCCACTCAGACGCAGGAACTCTATTGCTCTTTTTCCCAGCTTCACCCAGGAGCCATCCAGCAGGAACCCTAGTAGGAGGTGACCCTACTTTGTCTGGAGGAGCAGGGAGGGGCCCACACGTCTGTCTTACTGCAAGCCGCCCAAGGCTTGAGAAATGGCGACTTCCCCAAGGGAAGGGAGCGGGCAGTGGAACCGGAGAGGAGGCAAAGGTTTCTCAGCAGGAAGTGCGAAGCTCTGCCTCCTGTCTGGGGAGACTTGGGCTCCTTGAAGGTGTGCACCGCCCAGCGGGGTTCCGAGAATTTCCTTTTTGCCTGTCTGGAGAACACTTCAAAGGCAAAGAGAAAACTGCCTCTCTGAGTAAGAGGACCCAGCGGACCGCAGGATCGCCTCCGCTTTCTCCGCCCAGGGCACAACCGGGCGCCCCAGAGGGCAACGCCGCTGGCAGGCTGAGCCATGAGAACCAGCTTCGAATGCAGCGAGCCCCACGTCCCACTGGGTCGCTTATTGGTTGCAGCCTCGTGGGCACTCTCTGGGCCTCGGAGTCCTCATCCGAGACATGGGAACTGCTGTGGCATTTGCGTTTCAGAATCCTCAGCCAAACCCAGCTCACTGCCCTGGGTCCATGCTCACACTGAATGACCCGGAAGGGCCCTGGGGGGGATTCGGAGTAGAAAGCCTTTACGGGAGTAGAAAGTCTCATCTTCCTGGCTGGTTGTTTCAGGACTGCTGACCTTGGGGTTAGTGCCCCACTGGGTAACCCCACCACTGCACAGAGCTCCTCGAGCCGGCGAATCCCTGAGCTTAGCGTCTGAAATGCAAAACAAAAAAATCCACAAACGTTATACATTTCCCCAGTCATTATTTTACGAAGTAGCACAGGTGATTAATTTAACAAGATGATTTAATTTAGCTTAGGTAATTTAATTAGCTAGAGCCCAAAATGGCTCTTCGTGAATTATTAATCTGGGAGCTCAGAGTATCTAACTTTGCTGGAATATAACCGACCAACCGTCATTTCTGGGGATATCGTTTATTCATAAAGCAGTTTCTCAGTGCACATCCCTCCCCCTCCAAAGAATAAACAAAATAAAATGTAGAAGAGAGCCATGCAGTCAATTCCCACTCAGACTCTGTGCAAGGCCGGCTGGGATTGCTCCTTGGGGTTTCTGAGCTGTTGACTCTCTCCTGGAGCAGACAGCCTCACCTTCCTCCCACGGAGAGAAGCTGGTAGGTTTGAACTGCCAAGTCTGTGATGAGCAGCCCTCGGCTGGGCTTGCAGCACCACCAGGACTCAGTGAATGAACCCCGTCAGATTAAGCACTTAAGGTTGACTTTAGTAGTCGGTGCTGTTGAGTTGATTCACATTCAAACAGAACAAAACACTGCCCAATCTTGCTCCATCCTTGCGGTCATGGCCACGTGGGAGCCCCTTGCTGGGGCCTCGAGGTCAGTCCCTCTCCTGGAGGCTCATCCTCTTTTTCCCGGCCCTGCTACTTCACCAAGCCTGAGCTCCTGCCCCAGGAACTGGGCCCTCCCCAGAGCACATCCAAAACACGGGAGATGAAGAAACACATGACACAGGAATCCTTCCTTCTCAATAACTCCCCTCCTTACAACAGAAGAGACCAATGTTCAGAAGAAGCCGGACGCTTGTATAGAGGTTCACCAGGTAGGGGCACCAGGTGTGAGATTCTAGTCTTTAACTCAGGCAGCACTAAGCTGAGCCTCAGAGACAGCCTGGCTCAGTCCTGGGGGAGCCTTTTAAAAACACAAATCCCTGGACCCCACCCAGACTCACTGGCTTAGACCCTCCAGAGACGGGACTAGGCATCAAAGTTCACAACAGTTACCCTACTTGGCATGGTAGTCACGGCACTTAGGAGGAAGCCGCCCTGTGTAGGATGGGGATGGGGTGGGGGCTACTGGCTACTAGATCCAGTGGTGAGGAAGGTGCCAGAGGGTACTCAGAGCTCCAGCTGCACCAGGCAAGCAGTTCTTCTCTTAGCCGGGGCACTGCAGTCAATGTCCACATTGCAGCATAATGACTGGACAGCTCTCCCTTGGTGACTGCTAGGGTCTCTGGGGGAAGCACATGGTTCACACACTCAGCTGCTCTATGAAAACATGGGTGGGGCGATTCCACTCTGGGTGGCCTCGAAGAAAGGCCTGACCTCGAAGAAAGGTCAGCTGTTGAAAAGCTACAGAGCGCAGTGAGTCCGGGCTTGGTGGCAAGTGGCTTAATCAGATGATCTGTAGGGTCTTTTCAGGAGCCCTGGTGGTGCCGGGGCTATGTGATGGACTGCTCGCTGAATGGTGGCCACTTCAAAACCACCAGCAGTTCCTTTGGATAAAGTCTGGGCTTTCCACTCCTAGAAACAGCTAAGATCTCAGAAACCCCCAGGGGGTCACTGAGTCAGCAGTGAGAGGATGGCAGTGAGTTTGGTGTGGGGTGCTGTGGTGGTCGTGGGTTAGATGAGGGGCTGTTCTCCGCGAGATCGCCAGTTCAAACCTACCAGCTGCTCCTCGGGAGAAAGGCGAGGCTTCCTCTGCCTGTAAAGATGGCCATCATGCTTGGTAAAGCAGAGGGCTGGCACCAAAGAGGAAGGCCTTCTATGAGACGTCTTGACGCAGCGGCTGCAACAAGGGGAGCGAGCCTGGGAACAATTGTGCTGCTGGCACTTGACCGGCCGGTGTGGCATCCTGTTGCGCGTGGGATCGCTACGGATCAGAACCGACTCTGTGGTATCTAACAACAAGAAAGGGTTGAGCTCTCAAAACCCACCAGGACAGGCCTACTCTGCGCTGGAGGGTCACTCTGAGTCACATCGACTCCAAGGCAGCGAGCTTAGTTTGGGCTCTGTGGCCTTTTCTACCCTGAAATGATCCGATCGAAAGCAATGGACACGGAGAGGCAATTCTCGTCAACCCACCGCTCTTCTGACAACCAGGCCTAGTCCGTGCGGCTTTACTCTTTTGAGAGACAGCGGTGGTGGGAAGGCCGAGCTCACCAGTCTTCCCTGCTCTGAGACTCACATCAGCTGTCACTGCCAAGAGAACTGCTCTCAGCATCACCAGGGTTGGAGATTCCCTGCCGGGGGAAGCTGCTGAGGGGGTCCCACCCATCTCACTGGGTTGGACCCATGTCTTACGAGCGGCCGCTGACAGCAGAGAACCCCCATGGCACGCACATGTCACAAACATGTCTTTAGGGGACGTTCATCTGCTGTGATCACATCTGATTAAAATGATGGCAGGTTGCAAGGCCCAACCTGACAGCCACCTGTCCCCTGGGGCCACTGTCGCCCCTGCTGCAAGCTCGGCAAGAACAAGGAGCCAAGCCCAGGTGCAGGACAGACAGGAGCCAGAGACCCACCGGCCCTACATTCAACCTGGCGTGATTACTGTTTACCCAGAAATAAGGAGGCTTGGGGAGAAATGAGAGTGTGTGCAGAACCCAGGTGTGGAGCAATCCACCCACAATCCTCCATGTTTTGGAGGACTTTAGGAAGCAGAACACTTTGGGTCTTGCTGCGTTTCTGTCACTGCCAGAACCAACAGACCCAGAAGTGAAGTACCTTGTATCTCGGGGCCTATCAGATAAGTTCCAGGATTTCAGGGAAGGGCACTAAATTGTCTGTTCTCCTTTCTTTCATCTTGACATTTGGATTTCTACCCATTTATAATTTTCAGGGTTCTTCGACTTTATTGGAACCTGCGTGGTGTGGCACTTATGCACTGGGCTGCTAATTGCAAGGTCACTCTGAAACCACCAGTCTCTCCTGTAAAGAATGATAGTCTCAGAAACTCACAGGGGCTGTTCTGTTCTGCCCTGTCACGTCACTCGGAGCTGGCATTGACTCGATGGCAGAGTGAGGCTTCTTCGATTGCCCAGTTGTTATTGATTGTTGTTAAGGGCTATTGAGACTGTTACTACTCTTCTCGACCTTATGTACAAAAGAACAAAACACTGGGGGAGGCTGGGAGGGACATAAGGAGATGTGGTCCGTGGTCTTGGCAGCTCATGCTTTCTCACAAGGATCAGGCTTTTACCTGTGAGGCTCACAAGAAGAAGATCAAGAATAGAGGAGAAGCCAGAGGGAGTGAATCCCAGGAGCTTCCAAGACTTGGAGGTGATTGATGTTGGGTGGCATGGAGTCGGTGCCCCCTACTTTACCAAGCTGATGTCCTTCTCTGGTGACTGGTCTCTGCTGACATGTCCAAAGTACGTAGGATGAAATAGAGGGGCATCAAAAAAAAAAGGAAGGCCCTCAAGAAGACGGATGGACACAGTGACTGCAACAATGGGCTCAAGCCTAGGAATCACTGTGAGGATGGCCCAGGACTGATCTGTTCTGTTGTGATGGGTTAGACGACATCTAACACCAACAATAGTTGGAAAGAAGTGGAGATGAAAGATATCAAACCTTTCCAAGGTGTTCTATTCCTCCCCCTTAATATATTCCCTCAGGTCGCTGGGTTCTGCAGCATACCACAGAACTCATGAGGCTTTACGGAACTGTTTCATGTGGCTGTGGGTCCTGATTAGCCCCAAATGAGAAACTCAGCTACATATCTGGAGACTCCTCCTCCTCCACAGGCTAGGGAAGTTGGTGCGACCAGGTCAAGTGATGGAACATAACTCAAGCCCTGAGAACCAGATATCAGGCAGATGCAGGGTCCAGAGTCAGAACCCCATGTGTCCAGAAATCAGAGTAGGTCTTGTCTCGACCAAAGTCAGACATGAAATGAGAATAACAAAAGGGAAGACTTTTGATGCAGGTGTGTTTTTGATAGAGGTTAGAATTTATCATACATCACAAAAAAGATTTTGGCTACAAGAGTTATCATAATTGATTGCATCTCCTGGACCCATGATTCTTGATCTTAGGATTCCACTGCATGTATGTGCCACAATTGGATCATCCATTGTGAGGGGTCCTAAGGTTGTTCCTGTCTTTTTTGCTATTATGAATAATATTGCAATGAGCATAAATGTACATATGTTCATGCTATTGTTCTTATTTCTCCATTATACTCTAACATAGCAGTTCTCAACCCGTAGATCATAACCCCTTTGGGAGTCAAACAACCCTTTCAAAGGGGTTGCCCAATTCATAGCAGTAGCAAAATTGAAGTTATGAAGTAGCAACGAAAATAATTTTATGGTTGAGAAATCACCACAACATGAAGAACTATATTAAAGGGCCTTAACTTTAGGGAAGGTTGAGAACCACTGCTCTAATACATAGGTATTTCTGTGAGTTGAGTTGAATTGAATTGAGTTAAAGGTATTTTTATTGGTAGTTTTTGTTCTGTTTTGTTTGTAGGGTGGTGACCTATTTCCAGCTTTTTGAGGAGGCACCAAGTTGTCTTCAAAGCTGTTTTACTCATTTACATTCCCACCCGCAGTGCATGAGGGGGCTTCAAAGAGTTTGCAGAAAAATGGCTTTAAAAGGCAACCAAATTTTTCCATGAACTTTCTGAAGCCCTTCCTTTAAGCCTTCCCAAATCCCCACAACTTTGTCAGCTTTTGTTTTCTGTTTGTTGGAACAGTGCCAGTTTCGCAGGGTGAGGCCCTGTGTCCTTGGGCCACTGTGAATCAAAATGGACTCAATGGCAGTGAGTCTGTTTTTGTTTTTGTTTTCTTTTAATGGCTTGTGGGGTAGGTGATGGGCTCCTGTGCAGACGGACAGGCTCAGAAACCCAGGATAGGGACGCTAAGGGTAGGAAGTGACTTGATGGCGCTCCATCTTATGGGAGGTCTTCCTCCTTTTCTCTGTCCCCTGCTCCCTCCCTTTACCAAGTCTGACAACCTTTTGCAGAGCAAGTAGCTCCTGACAAGCCCAAAGTACATCAGACAAAATCTCCCCATCCTTGTCTCTGAGGACAGAAGGGAGACTTGAAACCACCATCCTCTCCACAGCAGAAAGGTCAGTCTTTCTGCTCCCAGACCGTCAGAGCCTCGGAAGCTCACAGCAGCAGTTCTAGCCTGTCCTATAGGGTGGCTATGAGTCAGAACCAACTTTATGGTGGTGAGTTTTTGTTTTGAGACTCTTTTCCTGAGAGCTCTTGTGCAAAATGTATTACGCTGGGCTGCTAGCCACAAGGTCAGCAGTTCAAACCCACCAGTTGCACCTCAGGAAAAAAAAAAAAGAGGCTTTCTACTCCTGTAAATACTTAGGGTCTCAGAATTCCAGTTCCACACTGCCTTACATGCTCACTAAGAATCAGAATTGACTCGATGGCAGTGCATTTGAGTTTGATTATTTCTCGCTTCCTAATAATTTTTGATCTGCCTTAATTACATACTATATTCAAGGCCATGTACTAACCCTTTGATACACATCATCTTATTAAACTTTATGACAGCCTGATGAGAGAAAGATTAATGTCTCCCTTTTATAGACAAAGAAATGGACTCTCTCTCTCTCTCTCTCTCTCTCTCTCTCTCTTTCTCTCATCAGATCATAGCCAGTCCAAAGGAAAAGTCAAGGCTTGTACGCTTGGGTTGAACTTGTGGCCTAGTTCAACTTCACTTGAGATCAACAGTAGTAAGATTTAAGCTAGACATGCAAAGGCAATTCTTCACTTAAAACTATTCACAAAGTGAGGGTACTGAAGGGTAATAGTAAAGGATGAAGGGAATTAATCCTGGAGTGTATGACATGACTCCTATACCTGTATATAATGGAGGAGATTGTAGCCACCCAGTCTTCCCACAGAGAACTGGAAATGTCGACTAGAACCTGAAACATTTTCTTATAGTACTGGGGGAGATAATGAGGCATGAAGGCTGAAGGAAGGAACTCTGACAGTGTAGTGGTTATACATTGGGCTGTTACCCATAAAGCCAGCAGTTCAAAACCACCAGACTCTCCAGGGGAAAAAGCAGAGGTTCCCACTCCTATAAAGAGTTCATGTCTCAGAAACCCACAGGGTCGTTCGACCCCACCCTGCTGAGTACTCTGAGTCAGAACCGACTCGATGGCACTGAGGGGGTGGGAGCTGAAGGAGCAAACCTTCTGCAGGGAGCAGCCGCAGAGAGGTGAATGGACTGACAGTTTGCCAGCACAACTTCCCTCAGGGGGGTTTTCATTTCTATTCAGAGGACAAGAGGCAGAGAACCCAGGTCACAGGCTGGAGAGACGAAACTAGAGGATGCCACCCAGGACCCAGTGAGTAAAAAGGGGGACAACAAACTGAGCATGCTGCTGTCAGTTTTTGTGCTAGTTTGGGTAGACTAGAGAAACAAATTCATAAATACACATATGTGTATAAGATAGAGCTTTATTTTTGTAACCTTTATTTTTATTGGGGGCTCGTGCCACTCCTATCACAATCCATACATCCATTATATCAAGCACATTTACACATCTGTTGTCGTCATCATTCTCAAAATGTTTCTTTCTACTAAATCTTTGGTATCAGTGCCTCACTTTCCCCTCTTTTCCTCATGAATCATTGATGATTTATAAATTATTATTTTCTCATGTCCAATGTTTCCCTTCACCCACTAAGAAAGAGCTTTTTATATAAGAGCAGTGAATATTGAGAAAACATTCCAGCCCCATCTAGATCAAGTTCATAAACCTGATATTAGTCCACATATGTCTGATACCAATCTATAAATTCTTTTTCAGACTCACTAAACACATACAATGATGCCAAATGCAGGAAAATCACAGGCCAGTGGGTGGAAAGTCTTGTGAATCCAGTGGTCATGGAAGCCTCTCACCACTGGCAAGTGTGTCCACATGGCTTCTCCAGCCCCGAGGCTCTGGCTGCCATCAGCCTTCCTCCATGTGGCTTATCAACAAGAATGTCAGGCAGGGACTTAGCAGAGAGACAGAGAATGTCTCCAGTCTCCAAGAAGGAATATCATCCTGGAGTTCCCAGAATCCTCAGGAGAAGGCAATTCC
>PVJH01043599.1:0-13526 GCA_004026705.1 Nesogale talazaci | reverse complement strand
CCAGGGATAGCAGAATGCAACACCGCACGGCGCTGCGTCCTCCTCCCCACTGCGTCTGTCCTTCTCCTTGAGGGCCCACCTCTTTTTCCCCGCTCCTCCCCTTCACTGAGCACGATGTCCTTCTCCAGGGACAGGTCTCTCCTGACAATATGTCCACAGTATGTGAGATGCAGTCTTGCTAGTTTTGTCTTAGAGCAGCACTCTGGCTAGACTTCTTCCCAGACAGAATTATTTGTCATTTTTAAAGTCATTTTCTTGGGGGCTCTTATAGCTCTTATAACGCTTCATATATCAATTTTATCAAGTATATCTGTACATATGCTGCCATCATTTCCAAAACATTTTTACTTGAGCCCTCACTCTAAGGTATTTTTTTAAAATAATTTTATTGGGGGCGCGATTTGTTTGTCATTTTAACAGTCCTTGATTCTTTCAATATTCTTCAGCATCACAATGCAAATACATGGATTCTTCTTCAGTCTTTTTAATTCAATGTTTAACTGTCATAAGCATGTAAGGCTTTGAAAATACCATGTCTTGGGTTAGGCACATCTTAGTCCTCACAGTAACATGCTTGCTCGTCAATATTCTACAGAGGTCTTGTGCCGCAAATTTATGTACTGCAACACATTTTTTGATCCCTTAACGGCTTCTTCCATGAGCACTGACGGTGGAGATAAAATGACACAATCCTTGACAACGTCCGCCTTTTCGCCACGTATCACGATGTCACCTGTGGGTCCAGCTGAGAGGATTTTGGTCTTCTTCACGCTGAGTGGTCACCCACACTGCAGGCTGCCATCCTTGATCATCATCAGTAAGTGCTTTCATTTTCAGCAGGCAAGGTCGTGTCATGTGCACACTGCAGGCTGTTCATTAGACCTTCCTCTAATTCCAGTGTCAAATTATTCTTCATAGAATCCAGGTTCTCTGACGATTTGTTCAGAATACAGATTGAACAACTCCTTGATGCATACCTTTCCTTCCTGGTTCTAAATCATGCAATAGCCCGCGGGCTTGGCGGTTCGAATCCAGCGGCGGCTCTCAGGAACAGCACTGGGCAGCTCCCACGACCACCAGAGGGCAGTGATGCCCCCCAGAAAACAAAAGCAAAAACCAAAGCATGCAGTATTCTCTGGATCGTTTCATACTGCCGCCTCTTGATCTGTGTACAAGTTCCAAGTAAGCACAATGAAGGGCTCTTCTGAAGGCTATCCAGAGTCGATGATGGTCCACACAGCCAACGCCTTTGCATAGCCAATAAACAAGTAAACATCTTTCAGATATTCTCTGCTTTGAGTCAAGATCCATCTGACATCAGCAATGATAGCTCTTGTTCCACGTCCTCTACTGAATCGACCTGAAACTGGGAGTTCACATCAATGTCCTGCTGCAACCCTTGTTGGATGATCATCAGCAAAATTTTACTTTTTTACATGTGATATTAATAATATTGTTCTATAACTTGGACATTTTGTTGGGTTACCTTTTTTTTGAAATGAATACAAATATGGGTCTCTCCCAGCCAGTTGGCCAACAAGCTGTCTCACAGATATCCTGGCATAGAGGAGTAAGTGCTTTCAGTGCTTCATCAACTTTCTGAAACATTTAAATGGATAGTTATTCAGTTCCTGGAGCTCTGTTTTTTGGTTAATGCTTGAACTTTTCCCTTTAGCACCATTGGCTTTTGCTCATCTGCTATCTCCTGAAATGGTGGAATATTAACTTAAGTCTTTTTGGTACATCTTCACTTTTTTTGGGGGGGGGGCGTCACTGCCCCCTGGTGGGAGTAGGAGGCCCAGCCTTGTTCCTGGAGAGCTGCTGCTGGATTTGAACGGCTAACCCTGTGGGCCGCAGTCCCACACTCAACCACCATGCCACGGGGGCTCAGCCTGGTACATCTTCTCTTGATGTTCCTACATCAATATTTTGGCCGTAGAATCTTTCAATATTTCAACTTGAAGCTGGAATTCTTTCCTTGAGTTCTTTCAGTTTCAGATCTGCTGAGCATGCTCTTCCCCATGGGCTTTCTAATTCTAGGTCTTTGTACATTTCATTATACTATTTGGCTTTGTCTTCTAGAGGTGCCCTTTGGAATTTTCTCCTCAGCCCTCTGACTTAGTCCTTTCTTCCATTCTCATTAGCTACTTTATGATTAAGACAAGATGATCACAGCATTAAGAAGGCAAAACAATCTCATGAGTTAACCAAATAAGCAAACAGTCATCCTTGTCTAAACAGTAGTCATCTTTCAAGACTCTCTCTCTCTCTCTCTCTCTCTCTCTCTCTCTCTCTCTCTCTCTCTCTCTCTCTCTCATGCAGGGCAGTCATTTAATCAATTATATGCTTGAAAAAGAAGTCTATATTAGCCCTAACTGAAGGAAAAGTCAAACTGAGAAGAAAAGACACATTTGGGAGGAAGACCCCAGAGTAAGATGGGGTGAGCAAACGCTTCGTGGAGGACTTGTGTTCAAGATTCAGAAGGTGTCCTGGAGGGGCAAGAGACCCCGGGAAAGAAGACCCCGGTAATGAAGAACTCAGGAAAGGTGCGTGACACCGGCAGTCACTCGGGATGCACACCTCCACCCTTAACGAGACGCACTCCGCGCCCACTAGGGTGCCTGGGATGAAGAAGCCCGCCAACACGCGTTGTGGAGGTTGTGGGGGAAACGGCACCCGCCCGTGTACGTTGCTGGTGGGAATGTAAACCGGTGCGGCCATTTCGGGGTGGGGGGCAGTTTCACAGTGCCTCGAAATGCTCGCATTGCCGCAGGGGCGTTGGGCAGGTGAAGGTGGCGACCTTTATGTGACGCGTCGTCTAGCACGATAGAAGAGTGAGCTGTAACTATCACCCCGCTGCTGTCGAGTGGGGTCTGGCCCTCTAAGGAGAGGGGAGAAGTGCCCCAAGGGTTTTCCAAGACTGCCTGGCATGGGAACAGGCTTCACTTCCTCCTCCTGCAGAGCGGCTGGTGGGTTTGAACCACCGACCTTCCAGTTAGCGGCTCAGCTTCTCAACCAGGTCTTCTGAGAGTTACCTAGTGACCCGACCATCCCACTAGGAGGTATATACACAAGAGAATGAAAAACATGTTCACACAAAAACTTATACTCAAATATTCATAGCAGCAATGGTTAATAATACCTCAAAAGAGAAAACAACAACAATGTCGATCAACTGTTGCGAGGATAGGTAAGATATAATTTTATTGATCAAGTGAAATATCTGACCCTAGGAAGAAGTAGGGTACCGATACTTGTTACAACAAAGGTAACCTTGAGCACAGAATGCTAAGTGAGAGAAACCAAGCACTAAAGCCCACACACTGATTCTAACCTATGAACTATCTTTTAAAAAAAATTATAGAGAAATCATTTAATTGGGGGTTCTTATAACAATCCATACATCAATTGTATCAAGAACATTAGTACATATGTTGCCTTGACCATTTTCAAAATATTTGCTTTCTATTTAAACCCTTGGTATCAACTCCTGTTTTTTCCCTCCTCCCTTCCTTCGCCTCCCACCCTCATGAGCCCCTGATAAATTATAAATTATTATTATTTTCATATCTCACACTGCCCGCTGTCCCCCCTTGGGAGGGGAGGGTAACTGTTTTGTTTTTGCTATTAAGTGCCATGGTATCAGCTCAGACCCCTACACACAGCAGAACAAAGCAGTGCCCGGTCCTGTGCTGATCTCACAATTGTTCCTGCCTTTAAGCACATTGTTGCATCTCCCTAGCACAGGTGAGTTTACAGAGCGAGAAAGTAGACTAGTGGCTTTGGGGCAGAGGATGATAAGAATTGGGGGGGGGGGCAATGGGTATAGCATTTCTTTTGGAGGGCTAAACATTTTCTAAAATACAAGGCACTGATCTCTCAAATTGAGAGACAACCTCGATGCTCAGAAAGAAAAAAAAGAAGACAAACAATCCCATGTAGAAATGGGCAAAGGGCTATCAAAAGATATAGCGTCTAGGGTCTTAAAAGGCTTGAAGATAAACAAGCAGCCCAGAAGCAAGAAAGTCCACATGGAAGAAGCACACCAGTCTGTGTGACCATGAGGTGTCAAAAAGATCAGGTATCAGGCATCAAAGAACTAAAAATTATGTCATTATAAATGATGGAGAGTACAACAGATTGGGGACCCAAAACCCATCTGTAGGTGAAGCGACACTCCCTTTCAGAAGGGTAGGGGGGAGGAGGCGAGCCAGTCAGAGTATAGTGTAGCAACAATAAAATATGCAAATTTCCTTTAGTTCTTAAATGCTTCCTCTCTACCACTATCATGACCCCAATTCTACCTTACAAATCTGGCTAGACCAGAGGATGTACATGGGTATAGGTAGGCACTGGAAACATGGGGAATCCAGGACAGATGATCCCTTCAGGATCAATGGTGAGAGTGGTGATACCTGGATGGGGGAGGGAAGGAGGAGTAGAAAGGGGTAACCGATTATAAGGATCTACATATAAACTCCTCCCTGGAGTACAGACAACAGGAGAAGGGAGTGAAGGGAGACCTCAGACAGTGGACGAAATGAAATAATAATAATAATTTATAAATTATCAAGGGTTCATGAGGGAGGTGGGACCAGGGCAGAAGGGGGTAAAATGAAGAGCTGATATCAACGACTTAAGTAGAAAGAAAATGTTTTGAGAATGATGATGGCAACAAGTGTACAAATGTGCTTTACATAAAATGGATGGATACGTGGATTGTGGTAAGAGTTGTATGAGCACCCCATAAAATGATTTTTTAAAAAAGTTGAGAGTAAACTTGTAGCTTTGTCCTAGAGCAGTGGTTCTCAACTTTCCTAATGCCGTGACCCTTTAATACTCTTCCTCATGTTGTGGTGACATTATTTTTGTTGCTACTTTATAACTGCAATTTTGCTACTGTCATGAATCAGGGGCCCCTATGAAAGGGTCACTCAACCCCCAAAGGGGTCACAATTCACAGGTTGAGAACCGCTACCCTGGAGGACTAAGCGCTTGACGCAATTAAACAGGTGTTCGCCCCTGTTCATCACAGCACTAGTCACAATAACAAGTGGCTGGCCCCTCAGTGCAGGCTGGATAAACTTTGGTCCATGTAGCTACGCAATGGAATCGTGATGATTCTGCAAGTCACAAGGTGAAGCTGGAGGACATGCTGCTGAGTGAACGGCGTCGACCACATCTTGTAGGAAAGCACTAGAATACAAAGGCAGGGGAAGGTTTCCACCGGGAAAGAAGCATCTCTGGTGGTTGCCAGAGGGGGAGGGCTAGGAAACAAGGACGCTGGTGTGTTGGATCCCCGAGGCTTGATCATCGCTAACTCTTTGAAGGGCCAAGAAAGGACGGCAACTGCTGCTGCTGAGAGTGCTTTGAGAAGACTGGGCCCGCTTTCGTAGGAAGACGCCTGCGAAAGCCTCCCCAAGAGCCCTTCTCCCCAGGACAACACTCCCGATCCCTCCTCCCTTCCAGCTGGGCCCCTGTGAGAGAGCTTCAGTGGGAAGTCATTAGACAGCCACGTTGTGAACCTCATTGGGTTCTTTCTGACGTTTGTTTCTTAATTAGGAGAAAAAACACTGCTTCAAAGGGCACCCATTTCCCTTCAGCTCATAGTGTACAAATGACTGCATTGACATGGTTCTGCTTCCAAGGTCTTGACCAAGATAATGTCCTTTTCCAGGGACTGGTCTCTTTGATAATGGGTCAACACATGCCATCTTTAGGGAGTAACTCAATGGCTGGTATTACTGCTTACAAAGATGTCTTGAGCTTGATGGCGCCTACGTTGGGAAATAAAGTTTGTGTTTTAATGTTTCCATGGAAAAAAAAAAAAAAGAAATGGACCAAGGACATGAACAGATGCTTCACCAAAGATCTTCAGGCATCCAACAAACACATGAAGAAATGAATGGAGCCATGACCCATTCATGCAATGCACATCAAAACAATGAGATTCCCTACCAAAGCATTAATAGTACAGATTAAAACACAGAAAACAGCAAATGGTGGTGAGGGTGCTGAGACCCTGGAACCAGGGGGAGACTGGGAAATGGGTCAACCTCTGTGAGATGCAATATGGCTCTTCCTGAGAGAGTTGGGAATAGAAGAGCCATGCGACCCAGCAATGGCTCTTCCTGGCAGGTGTCCTAGAGACGACGTGTATAGACAGATGTGCACCTGTTCACAGCAGCCCTCTTCACAATAGCGACACTGTGGGAATAAAAGGGATAAAAAACCTTTGGTACCGGGTTGAGCCCCGTAGTGGTTGTGCGCGGGACTGCGGCCCACTGGGTTGGAGGTACAAATCCAGCAGCAAGGCTGGGCCTCCTACTCCCACCACCAGAGGGCAGTGATGCCCCCAAAACAAAAAACAAAACCAAAAAACCCTTTCATACCTATACACAATGGAATCCTGCACAACATTAAAGACCAGGAAACACCTCACAGGATGGCCGAACTTGGGGTGGCGTTATACTGAGTGAAACCAGTCAATCACAGGAGGACAAATACTGTAGGAGATCGCTATGATAAAGCGTCCGGAAAAGGTTTCACCACAAAAAGAAACATTTCTTCAGTGGCTTCCAGGAGTGGCGAGGGGATGGGTGGAGGGGCAATCAGAGGCTCGAAGGCAGACAAGTGCTGACGTGGGCGAAGGGAAGGCACCAAGCGGTCAGAGGGAGCGTGGCAGGACATAGGGTGGCAGGAACAGACCCCCACTGGAAGTTTGCAAGAGCAGACGGCTAGTGGAAGTAGGAGTGCCCCCACGGTATCCGTGAGGATGTGGAGAGGAGCGCAGCGCCAGGCCTGGAGGAAGTCCATTAGCAACCGGCAGAATGCCCATGGCAGAATGCTGATGACACAGGCTTGCTTGGTGAAAGTGAGGAGGAATTGAAGCATGTGCTGGTGGAGATGAAGGATTGTATCTTTCAGGGTCGAGGACGACTCAAGGTAAGGAAGACCTCTGGGAGCCACGATCAATGGAGAAAAGGGTGAAGTTGTCAGGGATTTGGTTTTATTTGGATCCACAATCAGAGGTCATAGAAGCGGCAGTCAAGATCACAGGCCAGGTTGCAGTGGATCAACTGGCCGCACAAGAGCTCTTCAGAGCGTCGAAGAGCAGGGTGTTACTTTGGGGACTGAAGTGCGCCGGGCCCCACTCGTGGCGCGCTCTGCCGTTACACCACATGCATAGGAAAGGTGAGCGATGAGTAAGGAAGCTCACAGAAGAATGGACGCATTTGAACTGTGCTGAGGAATATTGAAAGGACCACGGAGTGCTAAAGGGACAAACAGATCTGCGTTAGAAGCACGGCCAGAGCGCTCCGTAGGGGCAAGGGTGGCAATGCTGCCTCACACACTCCGGACATTCTTTCAGGAGAGACCTGCCCCCGGTTTGGAAAGTGGAGGGGCCGTGAGGAAGAGGAAGGGCCGCGATGAGAAGGAGCGACAGTTGTGAGGCAGGGGCGGTAGTGTGCAATGTTTTGCTCTCTTGTGCAGAGGGGTCAATTTGACGGTCCCTAACAACAACGGTACCCGGCAGTGTGACAGAGCGCATGTGCCGTGTGACTTTCCCCTGCCCCCACATTCACGGACATATTTGCAGCAGAGATAAGTCACTCGCACAAACACCTTCTGTTGGTCCCACACATAGTTGTGGGTGGACTCCTGCTCCCCATCCTCCTCCCATAACCATCAGTCTGCGGGTCCCTCCAAGCCCCCAGGAACAGGATGCCCACTGCTGGCGCTTGGACGCTGTTGCGCTGCACTAAGTCTGACTCGCCCAGGACCCTTATCGCCTGCTTCACCATAGTCCGTGCTTCTTGGACTTTAGTAACGTGCCCCGCTGTGAACATTGTAAGCAGATTCACCGAGACTCCTGTGTAACAGGAGCTTAGGCAGAGTAGCACCCACACGGGTGGCAGTGTAGCACAGGGCGCGCTTAGGGACGGACAGCGGAGCGCTGTTCAGAGAGGGGCGCTTTCTGGCCAGAGGAGCGGTATGAGTTTGTGCGGCAGACACGTGCTGGGTCTGGAAGTCTTGGGGGACACGTGGTGCACGGGGAAGGTAAGGTCTCGCACTCACGGAGCTGGCGGCTTGGTGGGGACCAGTGCGGACAGGGACAGTGCCTGAGGAAGGGACACAGGAGTGATACTCAGCCTGAGGGCTTCTCCGGCCTGTGCAAGGGTGTCCGGCACTGATTGAGCAGAGGGAGTAGGGGTGACAGGTTGGAGTGGAGCTGGTACCCTCTGCTGGACAAGAAGAGGTGGCCTGGCCTTCCCAGAACTCACAGCCTTCAGCAAAGCCAAGTACTGGAGGGTTTACAAGGACAGGGTGCGGGGTCGGGGGAGGATGTGGGAATGACAGCTGAAGGGCTGACCAGGACAGGTGGGATGGGAGCGTGAACGGGGCCGTGTGCCAGGGGTCTGAGGGATGAGAACTTGGTCCCTATGGAGGAGGGCATAGAGTGGCAGCCCCACTAACAGCCCACCTCGATCCTCCTGATTTTGTTTGGGTCACAGTGAAAGACTGTCTGTCCAAGCCAATTACAGTCGTCCTGCCCCTCTTTCTATCAGCTTCCTTTGCAGCCAGTCCAGTGGTGCCCAACCTTCCTAACGCGGAGACCCTTCAACCCAGTTCCTCCTGTTGGTGACCCTCCCAACCATCACATCATTTTGGCTGCTACTTCATCACTGTCATGTGGCTACGGTTATGAATCGGGCGCGCCCTGTGAGAAGGTCACTCGACTCCTGAAGGGGTTGAGATGCACAGGTTGAGCACCACCGCGCTAGGAGCAGCCTCACCACTCGGCTCTGAGAAATGAGGCGCACAGGGGATCGGTGGAGGCCTGGATGACCCACGTGTTACAGACAGAACTGCTCCCCCCGTTTACTTCACTATCACCTGTATGGAAGCCGTTTGCCAGGCCTTTCTACAGTGGTGCAGGACAAGTTTACACTTGCCCCCGTGGGCGAGGAGTCTGAGATACAGGCCATCCGAACCCACTCACTGCCCGTGCACTGTGCCAACTCGAAGTGGCTCTGTATGAAAGGGTTTCTGAGACTGTAGCTGCTCCTCCCAGGGATTCTGTCTCCCGCGGAGCAGCTGGTGGCTTTGAACGGCTGACTTTGAGGCTAGCAGCCAACATAGAACCACTACGCCACCAGAGCTAGGGTCTACCCAGCTGGCAGGCAGGCTGGCCCGGTAGTTCACTATCCTGAGGAAGAACTGCCAGCCTCCTGTGGGTAAGAAAAGGTCGCAGTGACACTGGCACCAGGGGGCTCTGGGCCTCCTCCTCCTTTCCAGCGCTCTGTCCCTGCCCTGGGAGGTGGTGGCCGAGCCAGATGCACTCACTCCCAGAGGCAGGCAGCTCACGCTCTGGAGCCAGGGGCTACGTTTCCCCTGTGTCAGCTCTGACCCATGGGGGACACAGGACTCACACTTTCCCAATACCTGTAACACGCACGAGCAATGGGCCTCTTTGTTTAGCCATGAAAAATGACCGGCTTGTTCATAACTCTCGGCGCCCCAGTTATTGACTCTTCTTTCCAAAATGATTAACGACGACAGAAAAAACACCATTTCTCTCGGGTGGAAATAGCCTTGGGAGAAGGCCGCGTCAGCATTCCTGCAGGTCTGATAACAATCCGGGCGGGAGCAGGTATCTTACCACTCTGAAGCCAGCGTTGAGAACACGTCCTCCAGGGCTGGTTCCTGGAACAACTTCAGAAGTTCCGGGTCTCCAGATAAGTGCGCAAGAATCCGCAATTCGATCTGTGAGAAGTCTGGGAGACAGGGCTCCCTGTGAACTCGGTGGACTCTCTGAGTGACGCCCTTCGTTGCCACAGCCCACCTCCCGAGCTCCTGCCCGAGACTCCCCACCGGCCGGCTTGCTCCCTCCGAGCGGCATCAGGCTCAACATCCTACCCCTGCTGGCCACTGGCCACTCCCCATGTCTCCAAGCGCAAGAGGCCTCTCCTGCCCACTGTGGGCCAGCGCCACCCGTGATGCTGTGGGCCCTCCACAGCCAGCCAGTGCCTGGCTTTGCGCTCGGGCATCTAGCGACTGAAACATCTGAAAGCCTGTCTGTGCATTTGTTAGCCTACGTGTGTGTGTGAGTGTGTATTTGAGCATATGTGTGCATTTGTGTGAGTATGCGTGTTTGTGCATATGGCTGTGTGTGTGAATGTATGTGTGTACTTGTGTGTGTGTGTGTGTGAGCGAGGGTGTGTGTGAATGTGCGAGTGTATGTGTGTGCAGGGAAGTTGCGGTGACACAGCAGAGGCCTCATTAAGAAAATCACACTTAACAGGAATGATGAGCCTATAGGGACAGCAAGCAGAACAAGGGTTTCTGGGAGGGGGGGGTAGTGCCAGGGTGGGGAGTAAAAGCGAGCGGTTGTGTGATTGAATTATGGAATGATATCTCTGTATTAACTCATAATAAAATGATTTTTGAAAAAAAAAAAAAGAAAATCATGCCTGAGCAAAGGCAAGGAAGAACCAAGGGAGAGAGCCAAGATGGTGTCTGGAGAATGTTCTGGGCACAGGTTCCATCAGGGGGTGGCTGTAGTAAGTCAAGGTGGGAAGTGGTAGGTGGCCATGGCAGAGAGGTTACAGGAGGGCGGAGTGAGCAGGGCTGTGTGGCTGAACCTGACATTTCCTTATGGAAGGTGAAGGGGTCTGTGGCAGTCACTAATCTGGGTCAGTTTCAGGACTGGGAGTGGAGGGGTGGAGTCTAGCCTGTCAATCTAGAGATAGCCAATGAGACTTCTGTGTGGGCGTGGCTTTCTCCTGAGAATTCTGGGAAATCTGGTCTATTTCCCCATTGGAGGTGAGAGACTTAACGGCTCAGTCCCTTGGAGACACTCTACTGACAAGACACAAGCCTCAGGCCTTGGGAGACACTGCAGCTGACGAGACCCAGGGCAGCATGCTGATAGACCCTGAGCCCTGGAAACTGGAGGAGCCATGGGAGACCCCTGCCAGCGCTGAGATACTTCTACCACTACTGGATACACAAGACCCTGCACCCACTGGCCTGTGATTGTCCTGGTGTCATTGCATGTGCTTCATGAGTCAGAAGGAGACTTTATAGACTGGTATCAGACCTATGGGCTAGTATCAGACCTATCACCTGGGACTGGACTGGGTTGGGGTATTTTCTTAATGTACTGTTACTCTTGTATATAAACCTCTTTCTTATGCACATATGCATGTCTATGAATTTGTTTCTCTCGTCTATTTGGACTAACACAGGGTCCTTGAGGCTCCTGTTAATATTGGGTGTGCACAAGAAATAAGGATTTATTTGAACAAGTTCTGTAAGCATCTTTGAATGATTTGGCTTCCAAATCTTAGCAGTGTAACACACAACCTCCCACACCAACTGCCCTGGCTATAGGGACAGAATAGGGCAGAGTGTCACTTCCCCAAGGGTGTCTAAGGCAGTAAGCCTTGGTGGAAGCAGCCAGCCTCATTTCCCTCCCTCCAAGAGGCCAGTGGGCTTGAACTGCAATCTTTCCACTTAGCTGCTGAACACTTTAATTCCTGTGCCATGAACTTTGTCCTTCCTACCTGCTGCCAGGAAGGTGTGGCCTTTGCATGACATGAACATGGTCCTGGGGGCGACGGTGAGGGGTCTGTCTTCTCCTCCGGCACCGCTGTTCAGAGAGCGCTCTGTGGGTTCGTCAGACACAGACTCACAGTTACTCCTCAGATAAAGACAGTGTTCAACAGCCTTCCAGAACTAAGGGGATGATTTTGGGTCCCTCCCACCCCCCAGTGATCTTTGTTAATGTAGTTTTAACTAGTATCTTACTATTTAAAATGAAGTAGGCTATGAAGGCTTTCTGACCTGGTTGGAATTTAAGGAAGAAAATGGCAGCCCTGAAGTGACACACACACAATTCTAAAGGGTTCTCTAAAAAAACATTCAACAAGACCTTACGGATAAAACAACTATTCCGTTATTCATGTGTTTAGTTCTGGGCTGATGCTGGTTTCCCTTGAAAGTAATAAAATCCAAGTGACTTTGTGATTTCTATCTACAGGTAAGCATACACCTCACATTTTTTTGTATGATATTTGACTAGGACCTGTGAAAAGTTATTATCAAAAGCATTATTTCTACTGGCTCCTGGTTGTGGACAGGGATGCAGGTCGCCCCTCACGGAAGACTTGCATGTCAGCCCACCTTTGGGGGACAGTCAGGGAACAGCTAACAGCTCTGTCCAGAGCCTCCACAGTGGGCAGAGCCTCCAGAGGCCCCTCGGTGGGTAGCGGGACAGCTCCAGACTGGGCCCGGCCGGGGTTGCTCTGAGAACTGGCCTATGGCTCCAGGTGAAGATAAACACTTCCTGGGAAAGACAGCTCTCCAAGAAGAGAGAGAACTTGTTCTGAGGGGTAGAGACTCCAATCCCCAGGAGAAGATGGGTGTTTTGTGAGTTAAGGGGCTTAACTAGAGAAGTTTGGGGACCTGTAGGGTCCAGGAACATTTCCCATGGAGGCCATTGAGGGACCTGCATGTAGGAGACACTTTCCTGAAACCCACTTTCCACAGGTCTTGCTGAAGCGCCAGTACTGTCTAGGTCAGTGCTTCCCAAAGGGGGTGCTTGTGCCTCCCGGGGCGCCAGCATGATCCAGGGGGCTGCAAAGGCAGACACCTACACTTGATCCTGGATTAGGGGCTATAGTGCAAAAAGGATGGGGCTACTGAGTTTGTGCTAAGGGACCGCTCCTAAGGTAGGTGTGTTTGGCCACGGTCCTCCCGAGGGCAGCAGTGCTCCCAGCCAAGGAGGTACGGGCATTGACTGGAAATGAGCACGAAACACCCAGACCTGCCCATTTTCTTCTCCAGACATTTGCCCATTAGCATCTTGCAGTGGCGTCGCTGAAGAGAAAGAAGAGGGTTGTGTGGTTTTGCACCTGTCCCCAGTGGTTCCCTGACTTCAAGGCGGTGCTACTATGTGCTCGTGTCTGCTTTCTTTCTTGGGAGAGGTGGTAGGAGTGGAGCTACTGACTTGGTGTAATTATCATCTATTTTAACTTGCGAACTGCCAGAGGGAGGGACCCGAGCGCTCATGTTTGGTTTTGTTTTTCCTTTGATGCATATTTAGATCTGGGTGAACCGTCAGGAAAGCGAAGTGGTTGTTCGTTAGTGGAGAACAACCATTGCAAGTGCATCTAGGTTTTTAGAAGCCAAGCTAGCCGAGATTTTAGCAAATGAGAAAGAAAGGTCTTTGTTACCTTGGCAATGCTGAGGCTGAGTGATTTGAATCGGGTGCTTGGAGATACCCTGGATGTTCTGTGCATATTAAAGGGGGGGCACGGCTTCAGTTGGAATGTCCACTCTTAAATCAATCTGTACTATTTAAGGGGACTTAAAAGGTGTCACATTTTATTAAACATGAACTAAATAAGTAATGGAAATGCATTATGCATAAGCAGTTGAATATTTAATATACTGTATAATCAGCAAAGTTGAGAACAATTCTCTCTTTTACAGTAATTGCTTATAGTCCTTCTTTTCTT
>PVJH01043598.1:0-13516 GCA_004026705.1 Nesogale talazaci | reverse complement strand
TTGCAGATGAGAAAAACAAACCTCAGTCAAATAAACTGTTGAAAAGAATGCTATCTCTTCTCTATCTCCAGTGAGGCATGTTCATAGCACAGTGACTCTAATAATCTTTTACAGTTCTTTGTTTGCCCCTGAACTAGATGCATCCAGTCTCCACCTGTACACACATCAGAGAACACAGTAAAATCCTATGAAGGGTTTAAGCTCTTTACTAAATAAATACATGTTCTCAGGGTAGGAACTTTGCATTATTTTTCAAGTCTTCCAAGCAGTTTAAGTGGACTTTCAGAATTAGAACCAGTAGCCATGGCATAGAAAGTGTTTACTTATGTATGTACTTGTGTATAAGCCGGATTTTTCAGCACATGTTTAGTGCAGGCTTTGTGGTAAACTTAGGTGCCTTGGCTTATATTCAGGTCATCTTATACCCAAGCATGTACAGTACCTACACTTAATGTTGCTTTCAGTCTTCTGATACTTAAGATTGGTCAAATTAATTCATGTCTTTCATAGAAAAAGTTGAAGATGGTGTATGCCAAATGGTTTCACATGCTGTTTTTGCTACCTGGCACTAATCAGACAAATCATGAAGGGACATTTGTGGCACACTGGTAGCACACTTGGCTGCTTGTTTAGCATGTTGGTATCTCTGACACATCAGTCCTTCTGTGCAAAAAAAACTTTGTCATGTGGATTCTCTAAAGATTAATGGTCTTGGAATCTCAATAAGGCATTCTGCCACACAGGTGTTGACTCCATGAATTTGGATCTAGGTTATCCTTGCCAGTGCAATGAGTGGTAATTACTTGATGAGCAAAAAGATCAGTCATAATCTAATTTTAGCATTCCATTGGTGACACCTTTGGATGCATGCTAACACATCTATGTTTAATTTAGCATTAGTCCTACTCTTAGTCTGCCAGCACATGTTACAGCCTCCTTTAAAGTCATGCACCTGACTTGCTTTCACCCCACTTGTTATTAAATTGCTTGAGGGACTCAGTAAAATAAAGTATACCGTTGCTGATGTCAGATGGACCTTAGCTGAAGTCAGAGGATATGAGAAAGATGCTGACTTGTGTTTCATTGATTATGCAATGGATTTTGTGAGGATCATAAGAATGTGGATAATACTGATAAAATTGGGAATTACAGAACATTTCTTTGTGCTCTTGTGGAACCTGTACACAGACCAAGAGATGACTGTTTGTTTTACTGTTTGTTTTTAACAGAACAAGGGGATACTGGAAGGTTTAAAATCAGGAAATGTGTGTGTCAAGCCATTGCACTTTCAATAGCCAAATACACATGCTAAAGCTGGACAACGGGTAAGAAATAGTGACAAAGAAGCTTAGTCTTTGAATTATTCTGTTGGCTAAGAATATTTAATGTACAATAAACTGCCATTAAAAAGAACAAATTTGTCTTGGAAAACATACAACGAGGTGCTCCTTACAAACAGGGATGGCAAGTTTCCTTCTTATGTACTTTTGGGAATATTATTAGTTTCCAGAAAAGAGCAGCATGCTTCCTAGAATAGAAGATCAATGAAAAAGAGGAAGACAACTTTCATGGACTGAAATATGCTTTCCAGCATAAGCGTCAAGTAGGCTAGACCATAATTTTCACTATTTTGAGGCTATTTTTCTCTGGGTGGTCTGATACAATTATCTACTCTATGTGACATTGTTTAATTACCCACCATTTTATATGTTGTAAACGTGGTAGAATGAAGATGAGGTGTGTTATGAGTTCCAATGACCTTACAAAAGTCCCACTCTTATTTAAGACATGTTCTTACTCAAGCCACCATTCTTTAAGGCATATCTATGCTGAAGTCATACCTTACAGGAAAAGTAGAGAGAAGTGAACAGTGGAAAGGTTCTTGACTAAAATAATAAAAAAGGTAAGTCAGTGTCTAGGCTCTCATTTGCCTCAGGGGTCCATGTAATGAATACCTTCTAGGCCCTCAGGAAAATTTATGCCTTTTATGACTTTCAAAGAATGGAACAGCCAAAGATATTCTTAAGGGATAAAGACATGTCTCCAAGGCGAATGATAAAGACTTATCACACAATCAACCCTGTGATTTTGGATATCTAGTTTCCTAAATGATGAGAAAGTAAATTTGGTTTTGTTGCTTTGTTAAGACTCTTGATTTGCAGAATTTTGATTATAGTAGCACTAGATAACTAAGGCAATCATCAACAAGGTAGATTGTTACAGTGGCTACAAGACTGGATTCAGACATAACCACAAGACTAGGATGTGTTTTGTTTTGCTGCATATAGTGCTGCTAGGAGTTAGTACTGATGCCAAGATACCTGAAAATAAAAATAATAAAAGGCTTCATGGCTAATGACAGGCCAGCTTGAATCCAGAGGAAAGGACAGAGCAGATGCCATGTCCAGTTGTCATAGAACAATTCCCATTCTGTATGTCTTCGAAGCTCAAGAAAGTTGGAAGGCTGGTTGAATCCCCAATCGATGTAGTCAAATTCCTTGTTGAACCAGCAAGTGTTAAAGGTCAGTGTGAACACTAACCCTAAGGAGTTCTAGTATAGGGCTGCTAACCACAGCATCAGCCTTTCAAAACCACGGGCACTCTGTGGGGGAAAGAGGCAGCTGTCCACGCTGTGAAACAGTTACAGTCTTGGCAGAGGCAGTTCCATCCTGGGTTACTGGGTGTCCATGGGTTGGACTAGATTCTATGGCAATTTGGGTTTGGTTTTCATAGGCTCACCTTGAAGGGAAAAGGAGAGACTTGCTCTGGTTGGGTGAACATAGATGACCATCTTCTAAGAGGTCAGAGAGATTATAAAAACAGAATTGCTTTGGGGCCTAATGTGGAGAATATTTGGAACTGCCAACCTTCACTTAATGATTTTTATCAGAGCCTTGATTGATTCACTAAACTGAAAATGGAGGCGGGTGATAATCATTTCTTTGCTGGGTGCATTGTGAAAATTCAGCAGAAAAGCATGATAGGAATCTCTTTAGGAAGCATGCTTCTCTACACAGAGATTAAGGCTCCTCTAATATCACTAGACACAACTTAGTGGTTTTATCTGTTAAAAACCAAAAAAAAAGTGTGAAAATTAAACTAGCAACACTTTTTTTCAACATGAGGACACCAAGGCTAAACCATCACAACTTTGCTCCAAGGCCAGCAGCACATTGTCTTTAGAGCCTGTGTGCTAAGCTACTAGCTACCTCGCCTCCTCCAACCATGTCGTGTGTCTAAAGTCCCCCCCCCCACTCCCCACAGTCCTCCTTTTCCATTTGATCCAAATAAACAAAAAGATGAGGCAGCTTTCTCAGGAGTCACTCTTTGCATAAAGGCACAGTTAATGCCCTTCCATATAAGTGGCCAGTGGTTTTATCATAAAGTCTTTCTTTTGCTAAGGAGAATATTCTAGGATCGGAAATAATTAGAAACCAGTCACATTTCCACAAAGCCATGATTAACTTATTCAAATATATAACAAGTGATTATATTCTAAGAGCAATTCAGCTAATTACATTGCATTAAAAAATTAGAAATAAATTAATTCTAAAAGCAAAGTATATACTCAAGTTTTCTATGTAACAGCTTGGGCATAAATATTTAATGCATATGAAAATTTTTGATGGGGTGTGTTTGGCAAACATTCACTTGGGAAAGGAATCAACAGATTATGTGATAATTGCTTTTGTGAAGCTTGGCTCATTACTTAGAGTAGTCAAATCTGGAAGTTTCAAAATTCAGATTATTCTCAGACTTCTATCCCATAAGAACTTGATATACATCTCTGAGACCTTAAATTATGCTACCATTTCTATGTTATATTGGGAAAAAAAAGTCGTGTTGAATAACTTGCTAGCATTTGGATGAAATAAATGTGCAGACTGGTTTCTTATGTGTATACCTAGTGGACCTTTGTAAAAGGAGTTTAGCTCTCTGAGCAATATTGTTCTTGTATTGTAAAATTCACGTATTTGTGGATTCATTACTATTAAAATCGTATGTTGGAGTGTGTACAAGGCAGTGCAAGCCTAGCTAGAGCAGAGGGTTAAATGTGAACTGCTACGGGCAAACACAGAGATCTGATCCCATCAGCCACTCTATGGAAGGAGGGTGGAGCTGTAGGCTCATGGAAGAGTCCCAAGTTCAGAAACCCTATGGAGCGTTTCTCCTATGCCCTATAACATGGCCAGGAACACTAATGTGGTAGCCAAGCTCTGCGATTGTCAGTTGAATGTGTGATAATGAGGAAAATACATGTGGTCCCTATGTATGTATGGTTTTACGATTTTGTAAGAAACAAAAAGTTCACAGACTGTAAATTTATGAGGCCAAGAGTTAGAAGTTCTCCAATACTGTGAGAAGTTAGTTTCACAATGTCCGGAGATGTCAGAAAGACTCATAGGTGAATTCCCATGGAAAATTAGCTAGTTTATTTGAAGTTCACAGGGGTGGGAGTGGGGATGCAGTTTTCTTGGCAAAATATATAATTACCACATGTATCTCTTTTCCTCACACTCAGTGATATGTGCTATGATAGGTAGGTTTGTTGTGCCAACCTGGCCATTAGGAACATGTGGGATTAATAGGTTGCAGTTTGAATTTAAGGGCAAAGAAATAAATGGCTCTGCATGGCCCACCCCCTCTGTCTCCTGCTCTGTGGTGATTGGACCAGTGTGGGCCACTTTACCTAGTTCCTTGCTTCAGCTTGTGAGTTATACTCCCTGTGAGACAGTCAACCAGTGTTGTCTCGCATTGCTTGAGTTCAATATCTGATTTGTGTCTGCTTCCCTAAGATCCTGAGTTGCTGACTGTTGATGACCTGCCCTGCTGTTTGCTGCCCATGGGCAGATTGCCTGAATTGCCTGAGGGAATTGTCATCTTTCTACTATTGGATTCAGCAGACCTCATGAGTTGAAGGGCTTCCTGTATAGTAACTGATTCATGGTAGTGAGTCGAACTGAGCCCTATGTAATGCTGTGTGGACTAACTAGCCATTATTTTACATTGTTCTCTCTCTCATATCTATCTATATCTATCTATCTGTCTATCTATCTATCTATCATCTATCTGTCTATCTATCTATCTATCTATCTATCTATCTATCTATCATCTATATAGTTTTGTTTCTCTAGAGATCCCTGCCTGCTTAACACAGTTGAGGGGTGGTTCTGGAAACACAAGATCATAAATATGGTCTTCTCAAATTGACTCTCCAGCCTGATTAAGCGTAACAGTGCTGATAATGCTATCTCTATCCCTAAAGGCACGGAAGTCTGCCACTTTTACTGGAGGGGCTGGAGTTAATCAATGGTGTGTAGTAGCAAAGATAATATCCACAGGATCAATGGTCTTCCATACTACTTCTGCATGTGTTACAAAGGCGTGCCTTCTTTCCTCTAGTATAGAGCTGACATTGCCAAAAACTAAATCCAGAGTCTCAACATGAGTAGATGAATCACAAAATCAGCTGAATAGCAGGTCTAGAACAGCGTTTGACAGTAAAGTGAGGGAATTAATCAGAAAGATTTGGGACCCTTAAACATGGGATGGAAGCATATGGGCTGATGATCTAGAGGAAGAGGATATTGAGAACATAGAGTTGAGTTGAATGAGCTACCCCAGTCAATCAATTAACTCATCCCACTTGAAAGAATTAATCCAATATCAATAAAACTCACACCTAAGCAGATTAAGCAAACGGTTCAAGCTGAAATGCCAGGTGGAGTTTCATATGTAACACTGCCAGAATGTGTTCCTTACAAGACATTGCTAAGAACTCCCAAAAAGCACCCCCACCACCCATTATTTCCTCTACACCTGTCACTAGAATTTAGTTTCAGAAAGTTCCTAAAGGGGAGGTTCCGATGATGACTCTGGAAGAAGTGTGCTATACAAATGAAGTTCTGCTCAAGTTTTCTAAGACATACAAGCAGAAGCCTAGGGTATACCTCTGGGAATGGTTGCTAAGAGTGTGGGATACTGGTGCAGGAATGTAACATTAGATCAGTCTGAGTTTCTTGAAATGGGGCCCCCAATCACAGATTATTCCTTCATGGTTAAGAGAGGATTTAATTGCTTATTTGGTTTATTCACTGAGCAATTGCTTTCAGGGGGTCTAGATTAGAGCAACTTGAAATACCTGACCTACGTTGGTACACTGTAGAAGAAGGTATCCAAAGTCATAGGGAAATTGGTATGTTGAAAGGGATCTATCAGAATAATCCCATAGACCCAAAAGGGAGTATCCCGCGGACATAGTTTTCACCACAGCCATAAGGAACAATTTAGTAAAGTGGGTCCCAGCACCCCTGAAGACTCCTGTGATTGCTATTTTATGTACACTAGGATTAACAGTGGGCACTACCCTAAGTGAACTCCAGCATTTGCTAACAATGGGGTTGATTGAGCCCTGTGGTGATAGAAGACAGGGATAGCACTGAATCAACAGAGATGAGACAGACATGCTTAGAAAAATGGACAGCAAGGTTTTCATAGTAATCTACGCAACCTGTCTCAAGTCAATGTTATGGCATTGGCTACTTATCCATGGTGTCCCAATGTATTAGTCCAAGTAGACTAGAGAAACTAATCCATAGACATGCATATGGTTATAAGGAAAATGTCTATATACAAGAGAAATAGGACATGGAGAAAACATCCCAGGGCAGTCTAGTTCAAAGTCATAAGTCCAATATTAACCCATATGCCCCATATCAGTCTATAAAGTCTCCTTCCGACTCACGAAGTCATAAGCCAGTGGATGCAGAGTCCAGAGTGCTGCAAGGGCTCTCCCCAGGTCACCTCGCTTCCAGGACTCAGGGTCCATCAACAGCATCCAGTGGTGGTAGAAGCAACTCAGCCCTGGCAGGGCTTTCCACATGGCTTTGCCAGCTTCAGAGTTCTGGTTCCATCAGGGTAAGGCCATGTGACTTCTACTCCAGCTCCTTCGGATGCTGCCATCTTGTCTTGTCCATGATTCATTGTCTCTGGACTAACTCCCAACAACTTGGGAGATAGCTTCTCATCTTCACGAGGGACGTATCGCGAGACTTCCCAGAATTCTCAGGAGAAAGCCATGCCCACATGGAGCCCACATTGGCTACTCAATGGCTATCTCCAGATTAACAGGCTAGCCTCCACCCCTACATCTCAATCATGAAATTAACATAAGCATGTGACCACCACACCCAAGGAGTAAAATACATGGGAAACCAACTAAGTATTTATGTAATCTATACAGGCAGAAGAATGCTAGATCATGTGAGCAGTAGAACAGAGAGTCATGACTGCTCAATTTCCAGACCTGAGCCAGTTTACAGACCCACAACCCCTTGATTGAAGGGAAGACTAGGTCCCTCCGAAGTAGGGCCCTGCTACATCCACTTTCCATGGATAGGAATCTGCAACCTTTCACAAGAGTGTTCATTGGGAGAAAGGAAATAATCAAACTTTTCGGGGATTACTAAATACTGGCTCAGAACTGATAATAATCCTAGGAGGCCAAAAATGTTTTGAAGGCTTACCAGTCAGACTGGGGATACATGGAAATCATGTTATTGAAGGAGTTTCAGTTCAGGTACCTCATGAATCCAGTGTACCCCTGAACCCATCCTGTGGTTATTTCCCCAGTTCCAGAATGTATCATTGGAATCAACAAACTTAGTAACTTGGAGAACTTCCATTTTGGATTCCTGAAATGTAGAATAAGGGCTACTATGGTAGGACAGGTCAAGTGGACACTATTACAACTCCAATTGCATAGGAAAATAGTAAACCAAAAGCAATACTATATTCTTTGGGGTAATTACAAAAATTAGTGCCACCATTAAAGACTTGAAGGATGCAGGAGTAGCGATTACTACCACATCCCTATTTGGCCTGCAAAAAAAAAAAAGATGGATCCTGGAAAATGACAGTGGATAGTCATAAACTTAATCAGATGGTGATCCAATTGCAGCTGTCATTCCAGATGTGATTTCATTGCTTGAGAAAATGAATACTTCTCCCAGTATGCAGCTATTGATCTGACCAATGTCTTCTTCTTGATACCAGTCTCAAAGAACCACCAAAAAAAGTTTTCCTTCAGCTGGCTGACGCAACAAGAAACTTTCACCACTCTCCCCCAGGGGAACATCCACTCTTCCAACTTGTGCCATAATTTAATCCATAGAGAACTTGAGTGTCTGTCTCACAAAATGTCATACTAGTCCATTATATTGATGACATTATGCTTCTTGTGCCCACTAAGGAGAATATGTCAAATATTCTGAATTCCTTGGTACAATTTCTGTGTGCAAGAGGTTGGGAAATCAACTCAACAAAGATTCAGGTATGCTCCTCAGTAAAATTTATGGAACTTTAGTGGTGTGGGACATGTTGAGACATTCCTCCTAAAGTTCATAATAAACTATTTCATCTTTTCCTGCTCCCATACCCCCACCCCCAACAACTAAACAGGAGGCAGAACGCATTGTGGGCCTCTGGATTTCAGAGGCAGTATATCCCTCATTTGGGTGCTCTACTTTGACCTAGTTGTCAAGTGACATGAAAGACCTCCAATTTTGAGTGAGCCCCAGAACAAGAAAAGGTCCTACAACAGGTTTAGGCTGTCATGCAAGCCGCTTTGACACTGAAGCCATATGATCCAGCTGATTCAATGGTGATAGAGGTGTCAGTCATAGATAGATATGCAGTGTGTAGTCTTTGGCAGGCCCCTATTGGTAATTAATGGCATAGATCCTTGGCATTTTCTGGTAAATTCCTTTCATCCTTTGCAGACAAATACTCCTCTTTTGAAAAAAACAGTTGTGGGCCTGTTACTGTGTTCTAGTGGAGACTCAATGCCACACCATGGGCTAGGAGGCCTGAGCTTCTCACAATGAATTGAGTATTGTCTCACCCACAGAGTCATAAAGTTGGACATGCACAGCAGGACTCCATAATTAAATGGAAGTGATATATATGAGATCAGGCTAGAGCAGAACTAGAAGGTAGAAGTAAGCTGCATGTAGAAGTGACCCAAATGCCCACTGTCCCCACTGCTGTCACAGTACCTTCCTTCTCCTAGTCTGCAACTCGGGCTGACCTCCTGGGACGTTCCTTATAATAACTTAACAGAAGAACAGGGAATTCATGCTTGGTTTACTGATGACTGTCTGCATGATCTGTGGGTGCCACTCGTAAGTGGACAGCAGCACTACAACCCCTTTCTGGGATTCCCCTAAACGATAGTCGTGAAGGTTAGAACTTTGAGCAGTGCACCTGACCATTCAGTTTGCCTGGAAAGAGAAATGGTCAAATGTGAGATTTTAGCAATGGGTCCATGACCATGGAATTCACTGGTCGTATCATGTTCCTCATTATCATGAAGCATCCGGCTTGATAGAACAATGGAATGGTCTCCTACAGATAAAAGTAGTGTCCGTTAGGTGACAACAACTTGCAGGGCTGGGGAAATGCCAGCCAGGAGACTGTATATTCTCTAAACCAGCATCCAATATATGGTTCTGTGTCTCCATTATCCAGGATTCATGGGTTCAGGCACCAAGGGGTGGAAGCTGACATGGCACCATTTACTGTTACTTCTAGTGATTCACTTCAAGCATTTTTTGCTTCCTGTCCCAGTAACCTTACATGCTCTGGGTCTGGAGATCCTGGTGTCAAAACAGGAACTGTCCCACTTGGAAAAACAGCACGGATTCCACTCAGCTTGCAGCTGAGAATGCTCCCTGGCCACTTTGGGCTTCTCATGCCTTTGGATCAAGTCAAGAAGGGCGTCACTGTACTGAGTGTTGACATGGATTTTAATTACCAAGGAGAAATTGGTGCAGCATTATGGAGGTGAAGAAAAATATGTCTGGAATACAGGAGATCCAATAGGCTGTCCCTTAATACTACCATGCTTTGTGATTAAAGTAAATGGTAAACTATAGAAACCCAATACTCATAGGATGGCTAATGTCCCAGACCCCTCAGGAATGAAGGTCTAGGCAATCTCACGAGGCAGACAACCACAGCCAACTCAGGGGTTGGCAAGGGTAAAGCTAGTGCAGAATGGCTAGAAGATGAAGGTAGTTCTACCAATCATTTATAACCATGTCATCAATTACAAAAGTGAGCTTTGTGATTGTAAGTTTATCTTCTTTATATGTGATTATTGAACAGCTCTCCTTTGTTCATGTATGATGTATCAGGTACAATTAGACCCAGTGTGTTTTCATTTGTATGTATGACAGATATATGATGTTAGGTGTAAGTGTGATTTCATTAATGCCTCAAGATCATATTTGACTAAAGAATTGTGTACAGGTGCCAAGTTGGCAAGGGGTGGACTGTGATAGATGCTTGGTGTACCAATCTGGCCAATAAGAACATTTGGGATTAATAGGTCACAATTTGGAGAGCAAAGACATAAATGGCTCTGCTTGTCCCATTCCCACCTCTTGATCTCTGTTTGTTGGACCAGTGTGTAGCTGCTTTAGCTAGTTTTCTGTGTCAACTTGAGAGCTACACTACCTGTGGAATGGTTAATCAATGGATTGTGTCACTAAAGCTTGAGATTCCTTCAAGACCTGCTCTCCATATTGCTGGTGGGTACATTGTTTGAGCTTGAGGCTAGTGGATACTATAGTCTCAAATTGATTGAGTTTGATCTCCCATCCAGGCCTGCTTAACTAAGCTCTTGAGAAGTTGACTGTTGGTGACCTGTCCTACTGCTTGCTTCTTGTGAGTAGACAGCTTACATAGTCTGAGGGAAAGCTCATTTTCTGCTTTCTTGACCTAGGACCAAGCAGTCCTTGTAAGTTGGAGGACTTGCAGTATATTAACTATTCCATGGAAGTCAGTGGACTTTGTAACTTCTTTGTGGACTAGTTAGCTGTTACATTCCTTGATGCTGAATAAATCTATACACATACACACACAATCTTAAGTGTGCTGGTTTTATTTCTCTAGGGAACCCTGCCTAACTCATATGCAAGTAGCCACAAACCTCTAAACAGTGTCTTCATTGGTTCCAGAGTCTACCTCTAGATAGACAAGGTGTTGTGATGTTAGGATGAGTCTAGGGATCTAGATGATGGAATTTATTTTGGGCCACATCTTTAGCATTTGGACTAGCTTTGTTGGCGAAGTAGACCTAACAGGTTAGAAAAGTCATGGAAACGCTGAGATTCCAAAGACATGGATATTTCAACTTTGGTTACTTTATCAATTTTGTTTGATTCTATCCCCCACATTTTGAGACCTGTTCATTTTAAAACATTGACTTGATGTATACATAGTCTCAGTATATCTTATAGTTTGGGAGGGTAAAAAGTAGAGGTGTCAGCGAATCCTAGAAAGGAGCCACCATCATAGCAGGTCTTTCTCCATGTCCGTCCAAGAGAGTGCTTCCCATACGGGTGATTTGCTTAAGAGTGAACAGCAGTAGTTCTGTTGGCCTTCTTTGTGCCCTAGTAGTAATTTTTGTTAGCAATTTGCATACATTTTCTCAACTACTGCAGTTTTACTATGGCTTTTATTCCAACCATAGCAAAGTGCATTACAGTGAATGACTTAATATGACTTTTTTAAATATGGAAAGACTTCATCTCATATGCTTTGGACATGTCCTCAGGAGAGACCAGTCCCTGGAGAAGGACACTGTGCTTGGTAGAGTCAAGGGGCAACAAAAATAAGGAAGGCCCTTGATGAGCTGGGAAGATGCCATGGCTACAACCATGGGTTTGGGCAGAGGAATCCTTGTGAGGATGCTGAAAGTCTGTGCAATGTTTGCTTCTGTTGTGTAGGTCACTATGGTTAGGAACCAACACCATATCACCTGACAACAATAATCATAGTCTATGTGACTCCAAAACAAAGATTGAGTGGGACTGTGGAAATAAGATGCATGTAACCTATGATGATGGGGGTCATTCATCCATTTAGCAGGATGATGGTTTTCAGGACTATGTGCTCGTCCCTGTGTTGTGGTCTCATGTGCTATCTTACATTTTGTGTTGTGACCCTTGACTAGAGTGTATTAGTAGGATGAGGATATCTTAAGGAAATAAATTGGGTTGTGTTTGCTATGCTAATGAGGCAAGGTTAGTGTGGGATACAATATCCTTTCTCAAGTCACCACTCTTATCTTAAGACAGTGGTTCTGAACCTGTGGGTCATGACCCCTTTGGGGGTTGAATAACTCTTTCAGAAGGTTGCCTGTTTCATAACCATATCAAAATTATAGTTGTGAAGTAGCAGTGAAAATAGTTTTATGGTTTGGGGTTACCACAACTTGAGAAGCTGTATTAAAGGGTTGCAGCATTTTGAGAGTTGAGAGCCATTGTCTTAAGAGACAAGAGGAGAGCTGAGCCCTGGTGGCATAATTGGTTGAGTGCAGGACTGTGGCCCATGGGCTTGGCGGTTCAAATCCAGTGGCGGCTCTCAGGATCAACCCTGGGTAGCTCCCACAAACAACAGAGAGCAGTGATGAAAAAAAAAAAAAAAAAAAAAGAAAAAAGAAAGAGAGAGACAAGGGGAGAGAGAAACAAGCAGTGAGAGAGGGTCCTGGCACTACCAAGAGAGAAGACCTGGAAATGGTGCATGTATTAGGAACCTATTGTCCCTGTGCTGGGAGCATCCTTCACAAAGAGATGATGGGAAGCAGCGGAGGAAGAACAGCAGCAGGGGCAGTACAAAAGACTCATAGGAATTGACTTGGGGGACTTCCTGTCCCACAGAGTGTGAAAACTGAGTGCCTTGAGATAGAAGGACACTGTATGTGCTAGGGTGCCTCTGGATATAGACCTAAGTTTGCCAACCATTGGCAAATTGGAAAAGAAAATTAACAGGCTTTGGGCAGTTGGTTTGCTGGCAGTATGCTACCGGGCTCTTACCCATGTAGCTATAAACCTTTGAATCACTTTCCAGAGTGGAACAAAGGCTGGCCTGGATCAAGAGACCGGGGAGGCCAAGGGCCCCAGAGGCTGGCATTTGGGGGTCTGCCTGTGAATAAGTGGTCTTAAGCAAAATATCTCCAGTTTTTCCTGATCTTTCAATGTATATTGTTATTTCTGTAATAAAATCTATAATTGTGATATGATCCGTGAGTTCTGAGTGGCCATTGCAAAGAAATACAATGGCCAATGAAGAGGTAAAGATGCCATTGGTGAGACATTTGGTGTCAGAATCATTGAAAGATTCTAGAGAAGAGCAGGTCTTGCTTCTGTTGCATTTTAATCACCCTTGTTCTGATGCTGATGGTTATTCCCCTCCCTTGTGAAGTCAGAGGCAGACACCTCCACTAAGTCAGTTAATACAATTAATACAAATAAAAAGGAAAACAATTTATTATGGAGGGCAAGAAAAGGGAAGAGGGAGAAAGGGCAGAGGTGCAGGAACAAAGAATAGCTTTCAATGGAGGACAAAGGGGGTCATTTGGTGCTGGGCTGCTACCCTTAGATTAGCTATTCAAATCTACCAGCTACTCCACAGAAGAAATATGAGTGTGTCAACTCCTGTGAAGGTTTAC
>PVJH01043597.1:0-13528 GCA_004026705.1 Nesogale talazaci | reverse complement strand
TCCTGGCTGGAATAGGGCTGCAGCTCTACTTCCCTCCAGGGACCCGCTGGCTTACTTACTCAGCAGGAGCTGCATTTTCATGCTGAAGTCCAGGGGGCGTTTTCTGTGTCCTTAAAGCGATTTCAGCATTTTTTAACTCCTGTAGATCAGCAGTGTTTAAAAGAGGGAAAAAATGAAAGCCGGTTAGAGTTAGATTAAATTACCAATTGCACCTGGACTGCAAGGGAAATGACAGCACTTGTGGGAGTTAACGCTGAGACCTGGTCATGCTGAAGCTGCTTCCTAAAGAGTCACTAAAACCTTTCCGACAGAAGACAAATGACATTCCTGCATTCGTCTGGCCTGAATTGTGCACCCCTAGAACACTTGGTGCGAATCCTAACACTATGAAATGGGTTTTCCCTGGCACATTCAAGCGCTGCATACCTATGCTTTTTAAATTTCGCTTATAAACCTTTTGTGAAACTATTATGAAGGAAGTGTTGGGATGCCAACTACTGTCTGTGGTTCAAATACATCAGCTGCTCCATGAGAGAAAGATGAGGCTGGCTGCTCCTCTAAATGCTCACGGCCTTGGAAACCCTTGATTGACAGGTCACTGGAGTTGGAATCAACTCAATGGCAGTGGGGCCTGGGTGGCCATCTTTAGTAACAAGCCTATCAAAATCAAGCAAGCAAGCCGTACAACTGTTCTCTCCACTACCTTCCCAGTCTTCATCTAAGCTTCCGGTCCATTCCGCTTTTGTGCGAACGCCCTGGACTAGGTGGGCTCTGCTCGCGACTTGTCTAAGTGTTCACCCTACTGGGGCCCTCCCCGGCCTCCTCTACACCCCCAGGCTTTTGCTCACCTCCCTCCTCTCACTGGCCTTCCTCCCTACCAGACTGGCAACACTCAAGGGTTCCAGATAACGCAAAGGTTCCCAAGTCTGGCTAGATCACGAAAGAGCACATTCAAAACCCTTAGAGTCTCTCCCCACCCACTTCTACACGGAGTGCAATCCTCAGCGAGGCAACAAGGACCTCACTACTACCTCGTTGATCCCACGTGCCTGCTAAGCTGCCTGTACACAACAGGCTCTTTAAACAATGCCCATGAACGGATGGACGCCACACGATGCAGCACACTATTTTTGTGTGTGTGGCATCACTGCCCTGGTGGGCGCAGGAAGCCCAGCCTTGCTCCTGGAGACCTGCTGCTGGATTTGAACCGTCAACCCTGTGGGCTGCAGTCCCGCCCCAGCACACTATTAACATCAAGACCTTCCTTGGTGTTCCCACCCCGACCAAAAGACAACTTTAACTTTACAGCTGATTCTAACTTCCAGGTGATCACCCAAGAAAAGAGAACTACCAAAGACCCTGTTAAATACCAGTACTGCTCCTCCCTCAGAATGATTTTCTTAATATTTCTCAGAACACTGTTCTTTGAAAACAGGATCTGTGGCTTAAGACGGACAGTTAAGACTGAATCATTGAAGGGGCTTAAATTTTTTTTTTTTGAGGCATTTCACCAAACTGGGTACACCAGCAGTTCCAATACATTAGAAGTGAATACATGTAGTATTTAATCAGACTGAGTTGGCATCTTCAACTGAATTTCCCAAGCAGCAGAGATGGGGCTGCCTTAGAAACATTCCTTGACCCTGCCCTTCCTTCCTTCGCCACGTTGGTCTACGATCCATTCTTTTTCCTCCCCTAAGACCTTTCTAGGACCTTCAAAATTGTCTTCTCACTCCTGAAATATTGTTATTAGCAAGTCAGGCACACCGTGGCATTGCACAAGCACTTGTCAACAGAATCACCTGCCACCGATCCCAAGAGGGACGGCTTTTCTTTTCTATTAAGTATGCCACCTCGACCTGTAATTATCTTTTTTGTTAACTTATGACCTCGTAATTCATATAGAACTGATCATGGGGAAGGGAGGGGGGTGTTGATCATCCAGGTTCATGCAGTCCACAGTCTCCACAGCTGAAGACCGTAGTTAACATGGTCCCCCTGGTAAAAAGTCCATACCGGATGTTAAGAAACATGGGTGCTATCTGCTTTCACATTTACCCAAAGAATTTATGGGGCTGCAAAAGCTAGGTGCAGCTTTCACATGCACACGAGGCAATGGAGAACACTATGGCTTGGCTTGAGTCCTCAAAGTAACACCCTTGCTTTTCAGTATCTAAAGAGGTCTCCTACGGCAGGATTTACTAATACATCATTCTTGACAACTTCAACCTTTCCTCCATTTATGATGTCACCAACTGATGCAGTGTGAGGATTTTTATCTTCTTTCCACTGACTTGTCATCCATCCTGGCAGCCACCGTCCCAGATCTTTATCAACAAGTACTTCACTTCCTCCTCAATTTCAGCAAGGCGTGCCATCTGCACACTGCAGGTTAACAAGGTGGCCTCCAATCCCGACGTCACACGCTTCACAGAACCCGGCTTCTCTGATGACTTTCTCAGCATACAGGTGGAGCAAATACGTAAGAGGACGCCTGATGCGCACCATTCCTGGTCTAACTACCTCCTCACTTCTGACCATTTCTAATTTTCCTAAATTTCCTTCATACGTTCCAGGTTGTAATCATTAGAAAACCTCAGTAACTGAGCACATGTCAAATCACAGAAGGGGGCCGCCCTCCAGCATTATCTCTGACAGTGTTCTGCTACTTTGGTTTAGGCTTTCACTATTTGCTTCCCAGGTAGGCATATGGTTTTCGGCAGCTTCTTCCTCCACAGCGAGGAGCCAAGTCCTTCCTCCTTGTCTGTTCTTAGTCTGGAAGCTCTGCTGAAGCCTGTTCACTGTGGGGGACCCTGCTGGCATTTGCAGTGCCAGCACATCCCTTCCAGCATCACAGCAACACACAAGCCACCGCAGGACGACAAGCTGACATACAAGTGGCAGAGAACACTTATATTAGCTACACAGAATTCTAATAAATATATCACAAAGCTTTCTCTAGTAGCTGATTGAAAAAAACACACCAACCCGCTATTGTCAAGTCAATGCTGACTCACAGAAAACCCCTAAGGCAAGGCAGAACAGCCCTACAGGCTGCCATCCTTATGGCACCCAACTGTTCGGTCTTTCTCCTGGGGAGCAGCGGGAGTGCGTGACCCTCTGACCCTGCCAGCAGCAGTCAGGAGCTCAGCCACGAGGCCACCCCCAGGATCTTGTCCAGTCATACCTTTAAACAATGTACGTAAAACACCACAAAGAGCATTACTATGGAGAGCATAGCAATATGCTGAGTCACTCTGAAGAAAGCATATCACAGGACATTCTGCAACACGGGGGGTGATTCTCAACTGCCATCATCAGGTCAAGTTTACCTTATACACTTGACACACTGTAATTGCAGTGGTGATACATATGGCACAGGTTAGTTGTCTGCCACTATTCTGCCCCGGGGAAGTAAGAGGCCTTCCTTACGCCATACTCTATCAGACATATGTGAGCGAGCATCAAAAAATTCACAGAAAATTCCATTATCTTCTCATCCCGTTCTCCCACAAACTTAAGGCCTTCCTCATCACACACACACACACGTAAGAAAAACAGGCAATCTTCAGTAAGAGAAGCTATTGGCCCCATTACTATTTTCATTAACTATGATATAAGGTCATCAGCACATTTCAGATTTTTAAAAATGAAACATTTTATCCTGAGCAATTAGTGCTCACCTTGCTAAGAGTTATGCAGCAGGCAATCTTAGGTTTAACCACAGAGCGATTAAGGACACATGTTCTAGAATGGGATTACCAGTGTCTGGATTCCAGACTTCTCCATGTTATCAAAAAATCAATCTGCTTGTCTTTCTTTTAAAAAATGAAGATTCTAACAGTACGTGTACCTTGCACTGGGCTGATGGAAATCGGGTTCATCTCCATAAACTATTTAAGGCAAAGGCACATACACAAGGACGCAACTCAATAAAAACTGCCATTGTTTTCACCAAACCAGTTCAAAAGTAGGAGGGCTAGCCCTCAAGCACTGCTACCAAATAATAGAAACCTTTCTTAAACAAAAAATGTGAAGCCATTGTTCAACACACCTCCCATCCAGCTCTCCACACTTCAGAAGGCAGTGTTTCCGTCTCTCTAACCCTCCCCTAAAGGGTTCTGAACAATTCCATTTATACCATCATCAAAACAGCAGTTTGGGCATCCTTGGGGGAGAAAATCGTGTTCCTTTTCCATATCCTTTGGGTTTGGGGACCCCAAAAATAAATGGGCAGCAGGGGCGACTGAGCTATGTAGGTAGTTTTCAATTTCATTAGAACTTCTTCCTAAAAAGTTCCTGCAAGCATCCTCTGCCCTTGGAGGAAATGTATCACAATTGCCCCCCTGGAGAATGCCCACACCAGGTGCCCTGACCTGCTCAGCTGACCTCTCTGCCAGGAACCGGGATGGCCCAGCAGCACCCTGCGAAGCAGTTTTAACAGTACCTTTTTTTTAAGGCACCCTAGCAAGACTAAGCTGTGTGTCACCCAGAGAACGTGTCTGCAGCCACCCACTCATCAGACACATTTTCTCTGGAATGAAGCTGTGCATGTCTAACTGGAACCTTACTAACAATACTATGTGGGCTTCCCAAGTCTATGAAAAACAGCAGCGGCGGACACACATCGACTTCCATTTTAAAAACCAGAGACAAGTAAACAACACGGAGGCTGCTCCAGACCCCAGTGCTGCACACCTGAGCGGTCTCCAGCTTAAGCTTGTCGATGTTGAGGGTGTTCCTCTGCAGCCCGCTCGCCGCCAGCGACAGCAGCTGCTTCAGAGCCTTAATGTCTTCCTGCACTTTAAGCATTGCTTTCGAAGACATTCTACTGATTTCTTCTTGGACCTGTTTCTGCTCCTTCACAAATTTCCTAAAAATTAAAAAAAGAAAAACTAAGTGAAAACCACACCAAAAAAACACAGGCTGCTTACAGAATAAAAGAAGTATTTTGAAAATGAGTTGGTCAGAATGCAAGCTTTTAAGACATTGAACAGCAGTTTCTGTGTTTTTTAAAGAGCAGCAATGAGTACATTTTAATTCCTGTTGGTCAATTTTCTCTCCCATGTTCCAAAGCACTAAATTCTTCATCCATGCCTGGAACCCATACTCCACAATGGAGGAGGCCATTATCTCGTGGGATGTTAACACTTACTGGAGATTTTCGACGTCCTGGCAGATGACAGGAGGCAGATTCTCATCCTTCAGTGCCTTACTGTCCCTAGGACAAATGTCACAAATGGATTACAATCACCGAGCTCAGAGTATGAACTCTGACCAGGCTATGGGTTACATTCACTCCCTGCCATGGAGTTAATCCTGATTCCCAGTGACCTCAAGCTGGGACAGGGTAGAACTGCCCTTGTGGATATCCAAGCTGTAACTCAAAGGATTTGGTGGTTTCTAACGGCTGACCTTACAGTTAGCAGCACAATGAGTGACCCACTACAGCACCAGGACTCCTGAATGTGTGTGAGGATCGGATAAAACAGAGGAGAGACTGACAGTGTCCCTGGAGGATTTCCAAGTTCTCTGTGAAAGGCAATATATGTGCTGACAATGTATGTATAACATAAAATACAGACAGGTTCACTATTCATTTGACATCCAGATTTCTTATGAGGATGTGTACTGTAAATATAATGAAAATACATAATTTGACTAGAGAGTTCAAAAAAATAACAGATTGGGTGAATACTGAACTTAAGGTGCTCCTGTCTTGCAGATTCTATGACTGATTTTTAATCCAGTCAAAATATGCAGCAGTCCTTAAGGCAGTCTACAAAGCTGTTAATAACAAGATGTTCAAGTTATTATTTGTTCTTCAATACCCACTGGAATAAGAAAATATGGCTAAGGGAAAATATAGCTTAAGGGAATCACAAATATTCCATGAAGGCAAGCCAAGTTAAATTTGGCCTGTGGCTGTGGAATGAGTTAGATTTCAATCTCAATCTGCTTCTACTAACTCCCTTTATATAACCCCCGGTCTCTCACAGTTTCTTCCCTGACATAAGCCCCGAAAGTCCGCCCAAAATCTTGGTGAGGTTTGTGTTCGACCATCTCGTCACAAACACTTTTGTTAACGCAACAGAAAGTAGGCATGAGAATCCAAACTCTACAATCTTAAACACTTTAAAGTATGTCCAAATGAAATTGTAAACTTACTCTGGTCTTGTTCCTGTTTTATCACCTAAAAGATACAAGAGGCTTCATTTACAAACAAGCAATTGAGTCATGTTTGGCACATGCAAGTCTTCAATGAACACTTTTTATTGAGTTAAGGGAATACAAGCTTTAAATTAGCTAAATTGAAGTACACATTTTAAAAGTCTTGGGTAAGCACTCAACTGTTAAGCCAACGGTCGGTGGTTCAAGCACACCGATTGCTGCTTGGGAGAAAGATGAGGCAGTCAGCTTTTGTAAGATGGGTGTCACTGTTGGGGGCTGTCCAGTTGGTTCTGCCTCAAAGGACACCGTGTCTAATATAACAAAACTACACGCACACAGAGCTACCCCTCACAATTGTGTTGTGGTTGATGCCATTAGGGCAGCCGTTGTGTCAATCCTTCTTGAAAAAAGGGCTTGCGCTTTTTCACTAACCCTCTTCTTTACCAAACTCGATGTCCTTCTGCAGGGACTGAATGAATCCCCTCGGAGGAGGTAGCTTCCCCCAGTCATGTTTCAGTGACTTCCAACCTGAAGGGCTCATTCATCTGACAATGGTCTGCTGCTATTTCTAAGCACTAAGCCCCCAGCAGTAACCAGCCTACTACTCCTTTTAAGTCTCTTGTTGGTCTAGAAGCTCTGCTGACACCTGTTCACTGTGGGTGACTCTGCTGGTGTGTGAGAGATACAAATGGAAAAGCCTCCTGCGTCACAAACACACAAGCCACGATAGGATCACAAGCTGACAGAAAGATGGCCATCTGCAAAGACGTACAGCCGTGGAACCTCCATGGATGGGTCCCCTCTGCCCGAGAGGGTCGCTATGCATTAGACCTGACTCAGCAACCACGGTGTTCATGGCGAGGAGAACTTGTAAGTACACACAGTTGAGCATGCATGAGCTGACCTCAGCCCATGCCATCACCCGTCAGGGCATCAGGAGAATGAGCATGTCAGCCAGACACGTGGCACAGCTGGTTCCCACTTCCTGCTGTCCAGGGAAAGTCATCCTTTCTCACTCACAATCTACTAATGATGGTCCGCGTGGATCGTCTGTACTCTTGCTGATCAGTTTAATGCCTGGGAAGCTTAATATGGCTGCTTTTTCAGGTTCCATCAGTGAAAAACAAAATCCAATACAATAATTATGTGAAGTTCTCCACATATTTTATAAAAACAACAACATATTTTAAAAAATCAAACGGCAGGAGGCTAGACAGCAGACTAAAACAGACTTGGAAGAGTGACATGGTGGTCTACTTCTAAACACAAAACTGGATAGTGAAAATTTTAAGAATAACAGAAGACAAATGGAGAAAGAGGCCCAATCTGAGTGGGGGAGTGTGGTCTTCTCAATATAGAGTCCATCTTAAATGATACAAGGGAATCACAACTTTCATCTTCATTTGTGGAAGGGGCACATGACTCAAAAGGAGAAGAAACCGCTGCAAACATCCATTAGTAATTAGAATGTGGTATTTACCAACTATAAATATACGAGAATTAGAAATTGAAATAAATGAAATGAAATGAAATAAATATGGAAAAGCAATGAGATACCCGGCCATTGTGAATTGGACAGTCATATGGTCTACTAGGCTGGGAATGATAAATTTAAGACGGTTTCTCATTATCAAAAATAACACCACAAAGTGAAGTCTGAAGTATGTCTGTCAGTGATGTGAAAAAAAAACCAATATGCCTACAAATGGGAGACCAGTTAAAACTACTATTAATCAAATTTAAGCAACAATCTCTAATTCCAAAATGAAGAAATAAAAATTCTGTATTATAAAATTGATGAAACATGTCATCTAGATCCAGGCTCCAGTAATTGATGGAATACCAGCTGAAATGTTTCAGAGGCTGAAGAAGCACTCACTTGTCTATGCCAAGAAAATGTTGAGGAGAGCTACTTGGCCAAATCACTGGAAAAGAGTCTCATTTGTGCCTATTCCAAAGAAAGATGACTCAACTGAATGCTCAACCTCTATCACTGGCATCGCACACATATAAAATTTTGCTTAAAAGTATCTAACAATGGTTGTAGTAGTACATTGTCAGGGAACTGCCAAAAGTTCAAGCTGGATTCATAAGAAGCCATGGAACACGGCATAGCATATCTGTTGTCAGATGGATCTTGGCTCAAAGCAGAGAATACTAAAGAGTTATTTGTGTTTCATAGAGTATACAAAAGAATGCAACCATGTGCACCATGATAAACTGAATAATGTTGACAAAAACGGGAATTCCAGAGTACTTCATTGTGCCCACGCTGAACTTGTACAAGGATCAACAAACACGTGTACGAATAATATTGTTCGTGCATGGTTTAAATTCAGGACAGGTGGGCATCAGGGCTGCATCCCTCACCATACTTGTTCCATCCGTATGCTGAGCACGTCCTCAGAGAGGTTGGATTCTATGAAGAGTGTGGCATCAGGACTGGAGGAAGGCTTTTTAACAACCTGCAGTATGCAGATAACACCTCCCTTGCTGAAAATGAGAACTTTAAGCACTTTCTGACGAAGAGCAAGGATTGTAACCTTTAGTATGGATTACAACTCAATGTAAAGATGATCAAAATCCTCATAACTGGGCCAATATGTAACATCATATTGGAGAAAAAAAATTAAAGTTGTTGAGGATTATGTCTAATTTGGGGCCATAATCAATTGTCATGAGAACTTCAGTCAAGAGATCAAAAGACATATTATGCTGGGTGAACTTGCTGCACACGACTTCAGCAGAGTTTTAAAGAACAAGGGTGTTACTTTGAGGGCTAAGGCGGGCCTGATGCAAGCCCTGGCATTCTCCATTGCTTCATGTGTGTGTGAAAGTCGGACACTGAATAAGGAAGACCACAGAGGAAGTGATGCATTTGAATTGTGGTGCTGGAGACTATTGAAAGTATCATGAACTGCTGCTAAAAGGGCAACCCAATGTGTACTGGAAGAAGCCTGGCCCGAGTGCTCCTTAGAAAAAGGATGGCCTGGCTTTGTTTTACATACAAGTAGTCAGTTCCTGGAGAAGGACATCGTGCTTGGTAGAGTGGAGGGGCAAAGAGCAAGGGAAAGGGTCTCAAGAAGGAGGATCGACACAGTGGCTGCATCAATGGACTCGGGCAGAGGAATCGTTGTGGTGACGACGCAGGACTAAGCAGTGTTTTGTTCTGTTGTACAAAGGGTTGGAACCAAGCACCACCAACTAGAAGCCATCAAGGCGCATAGATGATTTGAGGAAACAAAGAAGGATCAAAAGCTAAAATATATGGCTATGGTGATGGAATACTGTAAGATGAATAACTTATTCATGGCAAATACCTGATTTCAAGAACATAATCAAGTCAATGTGTTGGCTGCACCAGATGGAGTATCCAAGAAAGTATACACCACTAAAAAGAGATGTTGGAGAAGTTAAATATCATCACTCAGAACCAGGTCAAGTGCAGACTGAACAGTGCAACAATTGTTCACATGCAAAGCCAAACTGAAGAAACATTAAAACAAGTCCAGGAAATTCAAAGTACAAATACTATTTTCTCCTACCTGAATTCAGAAACCATCCAGAATAAATTTACATACAAAACAGCAAAACTGAAGACCAGCTGAGAAGTGGTTGATGTCAAGGACATCATACACCAAGACACATATTGCATGGGGGAAATGCAGGAAAAGACATCTGAGGGATACGGTGAGCCTCAACCAAGGCATGGTACTTTCAATTACCTCTTAAGACTGCCCCGGGTAGAAAATGAGTAAGAAAGACTGAAGAAGAACTGATGCCTATAAATGATGATGAAAAATAACGAATGTAACACAGACGGCTAGAAGAACAAAACCATCTTGGAAGAAGTCCTGCTAGAATGTACCTGAGAAGCGAGGATGGTAATACTTATCCCGTATGCATTTTCTGTCAGAAGGGACCGGTCCCTGAGAAGGACAACACGTGTGGTACCGTAAAGGATCAGTAAAAAAAGAGGGAGACTCAAAGAGATGGACCGACAAACAGTGGCTACAACATATGGGTTCACACGTGGCAACTCCAAGGAGTGCTGAGGACTGGCAGCATTTCACTCTATTGTACGAAAAGTGAAGTCGGAACTGATACCGAGGCTCCTGACAACCACCACGAAACCCACTGCCCTGGAGTCAATTCTGACTCACAGCAAGCATGTGGGGCAGCAGAGAACTGCTCCGTTGGGTGTCAGAGATTGCACATCTTGACAGGCGCGGACAGTCCCATCTTTCTCCCAGATTGACTGGTGGTTTGGAACCACCACTTGTGTGATGCTGCCCAACCTTAAACTGTGCCTCTGCCACCTGGGCTGGTGTGCACCCCAGCAGCACAGGCCAAAGCAGAGTGTTTCTTCAGCAAAAACAGTGGTGCGTGATTCATACCATTTTTCAATTTATTTGAGTACAATATAAAAACTATTTTTTGAAAAGATGGACGAGGGCTGAGCCCCGGTGGCATAGTGGTTGTGTGCGGGACTGCGGCCCACTGGAATGGAGGTTCAATTCCAGCTCACAGGGGCAAAGGCTGGGCCTCCTACTCCCACCACCTGAGGGCAGTGAAGCCTAAAATAAATAAATAAATAAATAAAAATTAAAAGAAGAAATGATGGACGATATCGGAATACAAAAGTTAATCTCAGAAAACAGAGATTTGAATAGGCTCCATTCACTTTTTCTGAAAATAAAGTTTTTTAAAAACCATCGGGATCCGTGTAGGTTGATAATCTTAACCTATGTTCGCTCTATGTTTGATTAGTTTCTCGTGTTTGTTAAATAATTTTAAATCCGCACAGAGCATCATGGCTGTATCGTAACTTCATTAGAGTTGGCTACATTAATCAGGACTGCCCAGTGCACATGCTTGTGCCCCCGTGAATCTGTCTTTCTAGAAAAGAACTCTGAAGGTCCAAGTATACCAGGGAAGCAAAGTTTATGACATGGTGACCCTCAGAATTCCAAAATACTTTGTCTGCCATAGGAAGAGTCGGTTTTCATCACCCTCTCAAAATTAATACATATTAAAAAAAAAACACACACACAAAAAACCCTGTTAATTATGCCAATGAAAATTCCCTTCCCTTAGAATCTTAAATCAAATTTCTAAAGTGCTCAAGATGTCCTGGTGGCTCTGTCCTGCTCCTTCGTGGAAGAAAGAGGAGGTTGTCTGCCTCCACAGATTGACAGCCGTAGCGACCCCATATGGGCACTATCAGTCAGCATCAGCTTGGTGGCAGTGGGTTTTTAGAGGAATGACACATTTTCACAATTGTACCTTGAACAAATCAGCGTCTCCTTTGCTAAGTTGCGTCTTCCTATCATTTGCTTATTTTTTTCGGCTGAGGTTTTTTCTCATTACGCACTCTTTCAAAAGTAAGTATATCAAGTCTTTGTCTAATATGTTATCTCATTTCATCTGTCTTATTTCTAAGATAAGAAAGGATGGTGGCACTGTTGGGTAAATGCTAGACTGGTAACAAGGTCGGCCGTTCAAACCCCACCGACCAGCCCCTCCAAAGGAGAAAAGCAAGGCTATCGATACCATAAAGATTTACAGCCTCAAAACCCTGTATCGGGCCACTCTGAGGTAGAATCAAGTTGATGGCAGTGGGTTTGGATCTGGTGGCAGGTTGGTGCTCCGCTGTTAACGGACAGGATGGCAGTTGAAACCCATCAGCTACTTCATGGGAGAGAGTCACAGTGCTTACTCGGGGACAATGACACCCTTGGACACCCCACAGAGCAGCCACACACTGTCCTATATGGTCACTATGGATTGAAATCCACTTCACAGGAACGGGTTGTTTTGTTGGGGGCATTTCTAAAATTAGATCCTTATCAACTGGTGGGTGTAAGGTACATCTCAATTTCAGTGATTTAAAAATGTCAAAACCACCACCACCTTATTGTTGATTTGCCTTTATAACTTGATTTGTAAGCTTCCTATTTTTGAAAACCTAATCCCCCTGTAATTCCTTCTTCTCGCATGGGTTTCATGAAGACTTTTTTCTTTTATATCAGTGTTTCCCCAAGTGGACAATATTGCCTCCCGGGGGCACTGTCAAGCTCAGGGGAGCTTTAAAGCAGACACCTGCACTCTATCTTGGATTGTGGCTCACAGTACAGGTTTTCAGTTGAGAAGGGTAGGAGCGGGGTCTAATATTTTGCACTGAGGAGGGGTGCAGTGGGCAAATATGGGAACAAATGCTTTACATCGCATATACTCAGAATTGTGACCCATCTTCTATAGAGAAGGTCTTAGATAGACTGCGATGCAGTAATACAAGGCACTGTTTTATTTTTCTCCCAAGTAGCTCATCAAGGTTTTCACTAACACATGATTTCACTACCCCTGTTATTCCAACTCTTCTATACTTTGTAAATATATAATGTATAAGCATAAAACACGGGCTTTTTTCTGCATTACCTGATTCGTTCATCTACATTTGTCTCAATAATATGAAGAAGCTTCTAACAATTCATGGATAGAAAAGGAATGGAGAGATAAAACGATGAGTACAAGAATGAAAATGTTCTAAAACTAATTGTGGTGATTACTGTATAACTCTTCTTGATGTGACCGAACTATTGAATTGTAGGATATGTGAATTAACTGCTGCTAAAACTGTTGGAGAGACAAAATCATGGGAAAATTTCACTTTTTTTTTTTTTTTGCTTTACTGCCCTGGTAGGAGTAAGAAGCCCAGCCCTGCTGCTGAATTTGAAGCGTCAACCCTGTGGGCTGCAGTCAGGCACACAGCCACTGCGCCACCAGGATCTTTTAATGCCATTTCCCCATGAACTTTCTAAAGCTCCCTTGTATAAGAGTAAGGCAACAGCAAGCAAGGGAAAAGAGAATTAACTCCTTGCATTTTTCTATATCCTATATATCCTTTTCGTTAAGCCTCAACCTTTTTACTCAGAATTGGCGAGAAGGAATCTCCTGTGAACAATGAAACCAGTCAGACGGGAGGGGATGCACCAGGCTGATCCCTATGAAGGGTACAAAAAGAAGCTGCTACCATAACTACAGCCTAGTAGCTCCTCATTAGGGAGCTGCTACAAGGACACAGAGATCAAAACCGAAGAGGAGGGAAGGCTAAGTTTAGAAACTAGTCAATTTTCATTCAGAGAGAAATAGGCCAAAACTTTACAAAAGTTTAACAGGATTTTATCAACTTTGAGAATAGTAATCCACACTTGAAAAGTATCACCTTACAACAGTGATTCTCCACCTCTGGTTCACGACCCCTTTAGGAGTCGAATGACCCTTTCACAGGAGTCACCCAATTCATAATAGTAGCAATACGACAGTTATGAAGTAGCAACAAAATTAATTTTACAGT
>PVJH01043596.1:0-13360 GCA_004026705.1 Nesogale talazaci | reverse complement strand
CTCGAACCCTCCAACAGAAATAGAAGTGCCTTCTCTGAAGTGTGGATGCCCTTCTCCTGGTTTTAACTTGAAATTTCCAGTGAGGTTGCCCTCTTATTCCTGTGGAGGGTCTGTTGGTTTGTCACAGCCCTGTCTCACTGCTGCATAGCAGCAAGCAGATGGCCATCTCCCCTTTCCTCCTTCTTGAAAGGGTGACCCCAACTGAAGTGAGGTCTCCTCTTTTGATGTGGTTCTTAAGAAGTGCACATACAGGGGGTGATGGATGGCTCACGTCAAACTTCCTGCCCATTTGTTTGGGATTTGGCCTAAGACTTGCTGAGTTGGCGTTTCTTCTTATAGTAGTGGACTCAGATGATGTTTGTCCTTTTGTGATTAACGTCAAGCAGTGCAGTGGTTTCCAGGTCCTACCATGTCATGTGATGTTTCATGCTTTCATCACTGCTTTGTAGGGATGCATAGTCTTCCACTATGTCTGTACCATAGTTTCTGTGTCATTCTTTAGCCATTTGGGCTGCTTTCAGTATCTTACTCTTGTGAAATGTGTTTCTATGAACATGGGAGAATACACTTCCACTTGTGTTGTGTCTCTTATTCCTTTAAGGTATATGCTTAATAGTGGTATTGCTGGATCAGATGGAATTTCGATTTCCAGCTGTTTTAAGTAATGCCATATCATTTCCCGTAGGGGTTGTGTGGATGTATAAGTCCACCAGTGGTATAAACAAGTTCCAATCTCGCCACGTCCTTGCTGCTCTTTGTTGTTTTCTGTTTGTGTGGCTTTCTCAGTTGAGCTGGCATTGTGGATATAAAGTGGTATCTCAGTGTGGTTGTAATTTGTGTCTTCTTGATGGCTAGTGACTTTTTCCCTTTTTCATGGGTTTGTCAGTCATTTGGGCTTCATGGGTCTGTTCAGGTCTTCCCCGCTTTGGAATTGGGTTGCCTGTTATTTTTTTATTGAGTCCTGGTAGAGGTCTGTTGCCATGTCTGCTTGTATTGCTATGCAAGTACCTTACTAATGGCCCAGGTGTCTGTTGTCTGCTAACAAAGGGAGAGAAAAAGGAGAGAACACAGCTGGGAAATGGCCATGCTTTGGGGGAGAGGGTGTTTAAGATGGGGTCTTTGTTGGGGGGAGACTTAAGATGGGGTCATGCAGAGCTGTACCTGGGATGGGGACAGAGTGGAACAGCTGGCAGTTAGTTGCCTGCTCGGTCTCTCCAGCACCTCAGCCAGAAGGGGCCTTTGGACTCTAGGGCTTATCATGGTCCTTGTCCCAAACTCAAACTCCCAGTCTGTGCTTTGTCAACCAGGTGCAGTTTCTACGTGTTTTGCTTGCCAATGGACCAGGTATGTGTTTTCTGCTAATGAATGGGACCAGGACCCCAGGCATGGCTGCACTTTTTGGGTGCCTCAAAATAGGACCACGTTGAGCTGTGACAGCTCAGGGACCAGGGGTTAGCCTGGCTGAGCGGGGCAGGAGCCCCCAGGCTTATGAGGAAAGTTAATAGATTCTCTAGTGAAGCCTACTTCAGGCTGCCTCGTGTAGCTGTCTCCTGCAGCCTCAGCAGGCCATGCTTTCCCTGTTATCCAAGAGGTAGTAGCGCTGCGAGGGGATCAGAACCAAGTTCCCTCAGCCTGATCGAAGAGCCAAGCCTATGCATATATCAGGCCGGGCTGTTCATGGAGAGCTGGGTCTCTGCAGATCAGAGCTACCCACAGGACCTGAAAAATGGGTCTGGAGAGTTAGGGAGCTGTATCCTCTGACACGTGTCTTGGGCCAAATGACAAAGGGAAATCTATCAACAGATATTCTTGCTGTTTTATGCTAATAAATATGTGTCTACCTATCTTTATGCTGAGATTTACACTCTCTGGAAGTGTAGGTTTTCCTTTTCTGTGTCCCTTCTGTGTTATCCTGAGGGTTTGGGGTGGCTGATTCCTTGAGGCAGACAGCTTAGTTCTTCCTGCCTCCACAAACAGTCGCTTCCGGTGCAAAGAGACCAGAAGACCTGGAGAGTGCCTGACAACATGTTGTTCCTGGACACTTAAATCAAAGATTCCAGAGAATAATCCTGTATAAGAAGGAGAAAATGTAGAAATTGATTTCAGATCCTCACAGCCTCTAGACTTTCTAAATTCTTGAAAAATGAAAGAACCCCGGAAACTATTGTCTTGAGATAATTTTGAAATGGAACCCTATGTCTTCTATTTTTTTTTCTTAACTTAACAATAACGTACCTTAGTTAGGAGACAATGCTGCCCTCGACATTATGCTCTTTTAAGAATGGTCACCCTGGGCTCAGTGGGACAGCAGCAGTTTGAAACATTATGGGGGGGGTGGCAGAGAGGGGAGGGAAGGGATTCCTAGGAGGTAGTGAGTTCATGTTCCCGAGGGAGCGGCAACTCAGGAAGGAGGGGAGACTCACTGCACACCCGAAGGATGCAATTAATGTCACCAAATTGTGCGTGTGGAAACTGCTGGGTTGCTCTAAGGTTCGCAATCACAGCAAAATAAAACTTAAAGGGGAAAACTGTTAGCTCCAGCGCCCAGCTTCTGTGGCATTAAAATTTGAGATAGGCAACCTTTTGACGATGCAACCTGCCACAAGAGAAAGTCTAAAGAACAACCGTGAAGCAAGGTACTTTCATTAAAAACAAACAAATAAAATGAGGACTTTAGAGTTGCACGATCAGAAGTCAGTGTCCAGGGAAGGTATTCAGCTAGATCCCCTAAAGGTTAGAATAGTGCAAAGGATCCCTGTGTTACAAAGATTAAGGCCATAGCTGTTAACTAAAAGGTCAGCAATTCTAACTGTGGGGGGGTGGGCAGTAAATGGGGAGAGCTGGCAGTCTGCGGCCATCGTGACCGTGGCCTGGGAAACCCCGTGGGAAAATCCCACTCAGTCCACAAGGCGCTCTAAATCAGAACCGATGCAGAATAGCAACAGGGTATCCCTGGATCTGTTTGAACCAAAGTAAGTCTTTGCAGTCGCTCGTCTATAGTCTCTGGGGGAAAGGAGCATTCTATGGGGAGAAGTCAAGGGTGGAATGAGTGAAGGCGATTCAATCAGCAGTTTTCTTTCACTCTGGAAATCAGATCATCACCGGTTTGTGGGGTTCCGGTGGGCTACCAAGATGCTGACTACCAGAGGCACCTGGGATTAGACCTCTTTGAAGGTTCATTGCCATATCACCCACCTGCAGCTGGAAGATCTGGGAAGCGAGATACCATCAAGAGTACGTTCTGCAGAACCCTGAGCCCTGCAGTCAGGCAGGAAAGGGAGTCAACCACAGCGGGCATCTGCAGGAAGGATGCCCACCCTGGGCTACACTCGGGGGGGCTTGTGTTGATAGCCATCAGAGTCTACAGTTTTCTGTAGACTAGAGAACCTGATACGAGCTACGTAAACATCAGACCGTTCTAGCGCCAAAAGCTTCACCTCATCTACTTTGCATTACAATATCAAACAGTGGCCAATCTTCTTCATTTGGATGTACTGTGCTTTGGGTGACATCTTATATTTTATCTTGCAATTCTTTTTCCATTTTTGATGATTTTAAAGTCTCATAACATTCGTTGGCACTCCCTCGATGTCCTAGCACTTCTCTGTGACCATTTATTCCCCCCACCCACCACCCTTTTTCTGCCTTTTCCAACTCTCTGAGCTTGGTTTTGCTGTCAAATGCTGCCCTTTCGGTTTTGCACGATAAAAGGGGGATATTCTAGATGGATTCTGGACTCCTTCTTAATTCTAGCCCTACCAATTAGGTCTTATAACACGGAGCTACTCCATATTCACCCTCCTGAAGAGATCCCTGAAAGTAAGGGGGCTACAGCAAAGTGTGGTGAAGAAAGTAGATGGGGGTCTGGCTATCAATTCGAATAGTGTCTGGGGTCTTAAAAACTTGCATCCAAAAAAAGCAGCCATCTAAGTGATGTATCAACTGAGGTCACATTGGAGAAGCACACCAGTCTCTGTGATCCAGTGATGGCGATAACAAAATCCAAATATGATAAAGGGAAAAGTATCAGATCTTAAACTGTGAATGCCCAATTTGTAGAAGACTATGGAGGACACTGGGAATCCAGCACCCATCTGCAGAGTAACTAGTCAGATTAAGCCTTAAGCGTATCCCCTCTGGCCTCAAGGGTGGGACTTGAACAGCTTTATAATCACATAGAGATCACTGTAAACTTAATCATAGTGAACCAAGCCACGATATCATATGCCACTTGACCAGTTGTCCTCCCTCTTGACCCAGCCTGAGTCTGCTCTAGGCTCCAGTATTTCTCATTGGTGCCGTACAGAAATTTCTTCTCGGGCTTTTTAAAATATTGTTGGTGGTCTTTTCTTTCATACTCTTTATTTATTTTTATCTTCATATTATTATTTTTTTTCTTCAGGTGGTTTTGTTTTTATTTCTTATTGTTTCTGTTGGGTTTCCGGTTTGTGAAGCACAGAAGGAATGGATGCAAAGAGACAATTACTGATGAAATGGTTTCTTGGGGGCATAGGGGTAGGGAGTGGGGTTGTGAGGGTGGGGGGATTTGGGGTGCAAACAATGAATGTAGAAGATGGGACGGAGCATTAGAACTGATTGTGATGATGCATATACAACTTTTTTTTTAAAAAAATCATTTTATTGGGGCTCATACAACTCATCATAATTCATCCATCCATCCATTGTATGTCAAGCACATTTGTACATTTGTTGCCCTCATTATTTTCAAAACATTTGCTTTCTACTTAAGCCCTTGGTATCAGCTCCTCATTTTCTCCCTCTCTCCTAGCCTGCCCTCCTTCAAGAACCCTTGATAACTTATAGATTATTATTATTTTGTCATATCTTACACTGTCTGATGTCTCCCTTCACCCACTTCCCTGTTGTCTGTACCCCAGGGAGGAGGTTATATGTAGATCTTTATAATTGGTTTCCCCTTTCTACCTCACCTTCCCTCCACCCTCCCATTATCATCACTCTCAGCACAGATCCTGAAGGGATCATCTGTCCTGGATTCCCTATGTTTCTGGTTGCTATCTGTACCAGTGTACATGCTCTTGTCTAGTCAGATTTGTAAGCTAGAATTGGGATCATGATAGTGGGTGGGTGAGGGGGAGGAAGCATTGAAGAACTAGAGGAAAGTTGTAAGTTTCATCATTGCTACGCTGTACTCTGACTGACTCGTCTCCTCCCCGTGACCCTTCTGTAAGGGGACGTCCCGTTACCTACAGATGGGCTTTGGGTCCCCATGCTACTCTTTTAAAAAGCGATTTAACTCTGAAAGTATATATGTCAATACTCTATCAAGAAAAGTACCCAAAAGAGAAAGAAACCAAACTTGACCAATGGTTATCATGGGTGAAGGAAGAAGAGTTGTTGCTTGGCAGGTATTGAGTGTGTATTAATGGTGGTGGAATAATTTGGAAAAAGGACATCAACGATGTTTGTATAACACGGAGTATAATCAATGGCACTGAGTGGTACATGTAGAAGTTGTTGAATTAAAAAAAACGTTAGTTGTTCTTAAACTCTATTTACACAAGGGGAGAAGACCCGGCATCTGAGCCAACTGCAGGGCAAATATGCAGGAACCTCTTCTTGGCAGGCAGCCCTGAGGGTGGAGTGCGTTCCGTGTGGAGCTGCCAACCATCAGGTCAATGGTTCTCCAGCTACTCCACAGGATACTGATGAGGCCGTCTACTCCCCTAAAGATTGAAAGTCTAAGAAACACTTAAGGGCTGTTCTCTTCTGTCATGCTGGTCGCGATGAGTCAGAAACAACTTGACAGCAATGAGTTCTCGTAGGCATTCCCTCCTGCACTGAATGACTCCCACCACGCCTTCGAACAGTTTCTCTAATTGATGAATTCTCTTTAAGAAAAGGAAAAAAATATGTGTAACAAATATCAACATCATGCATACTATTATGGTAGACTTTTTGGGAGATGCAAAGAAAATGATGAGACCTTTACTTTTAGAAATCTTTTTGTTTTCTGAAGCACTTTCATGTCCTGCAAGATTTTTACCCTTCTAACCTCTTCTCGTTCCTTTCAAGAAGCTTTTTCTCTCTAAACTTTACCTTGTGACCCTTACACTTTCCCTTCAATTTCTAGATGTTCCCATTTTTGAAGCTGAATACATTTGTACTTGTCTAAATTTAAAGAAGACCTCGTGGGGTAGTGGGCTATGCCTTGGGCTGTTGGCCTCTAGGGGCAGGTCCTTCCAGACAGCACGTCAAAGGGCAAAAGACAAATCTGACCATCCTCTTTTCTAAGGAACCATCTGGCCGTGCCTCTTCCAAAACAAATATGCTTGTTCTTCTGGCTGTCAGTAGTAGTTTCCACATTCTATGCTAACACCCTAATTCTCTGGTCTTCCTTAGTCATTGTCCAACTTTCACATGCACGTGAGACAATTCAAAATACCATGACTTGTGCCAGGTCACCTTACTCTTCAAAGTAACATCTTTCCTCTTTAAAGAGATCCTGTGTGCCCCAAATCTGCCCTGAAGTTCCAGCTGGGCTGGAGGAGGTGCACTGGTGGAGGTGGGAACTGGAAACGAGGGAACTCGGGGTGGATGGACCCCTCGGGGTCAGTGGTGGGAGTGAAGTTGCTGCATGGGTGGAGGGAGGGTGGAGTGGAGAGAGGAAGCCAGCTGTGGGGATCTGCAGCTGTCTCCTATCTGGAAGGCAGACATAGGGAGGAGTGGGCAGGGGGAGATGTCGGGCAGTGTAAAATATGACAAAACAATAATGACTGCAGAGTAATGAGGACTGGGAGGGAAGGAGAAAAGGTTGGAGGGGAAAGGAAGGGGGGTCCACATCAAGGGCCCAAATAGAGGGGCAGATGTTGGGAGAATGTCGATGAGGACAGGCAAGTGGGGGTGCTTGGCACCGTGTATGTAACTATGTATTGAACTACGTGTAATGGAAAGCGATGTATGAGCGCCCAATAAAATGATAAATTAAAAAAAAAAAGAATTAAATCTGTTGATTTCTCAAAATAATAAAAAGAGAGAGATCCTGTGCAACAGATTTGTCCAGTGCAACACTGCAGCAGTTACATAATTGCATGCCAACTTGAAGATTTATAGACATGTAGGCGTGGTTTTAACCTGTCTATCAGTCTAACCTGTCTAATGGTGTCAACCTGTCTAATGGTGGCTCCTTGTGCTCTCCTTCTCTCTCTGCCTTCAACTTCTGGTTAAAGAGCCATGCTGAGAGCTTCCAGAGGTCTGTGATGCCACCACTGCCATTGGATCCACAAGATTTGGGGACCACCACCTGGTGATTTTCCTGCATTCTGCATTCTGCATCGCTCCACGTGACTGTGAGAGTCTGAAGAGGGACTTATGGACTAGTATCAGACTTATGGACTAGCATTGGACTTATGGACTTGATCGGGACTGGGCTGGGATGTGTGCTTGATATATAGTTAATTCTTTTTTTTGGGGGGGGGGCATCACTGCTCTCCAGTGGTGGGAGTAGGAGGCCCAGCCCCACTGCTGGAATTGAACCTCCGTCCCAGTGGGCTGCAGTCCCGCACGTACAACCACTATGCCACTGGGGCTCAGCCCGATATATAGTCAATTCTTTTTTTTATATATAGTTAATTCTTAATGTAAAACTCTTTCTTACACATATACAAGTGTCTCTGGATTTGTTTCCTGACCACTGCTTCTACCTATTGTAGATCCATGTATATTGAAATCCTCAATTACCTCAATGTTTTGTCTGTGATGTTGTCTATTGATCCAATTGTGAGGATTTTTGTTCTCTTTACAATGAACTGTGCACCAGTCAAAGTAGAGCTCCCTCAACTGGGACCTCATTGGATAGATTGAAAACTAACACAGAGACATCATCATTTAAAATGAATTCACTTAGAAAAAGGTTTACATGCAGAAAAATTCACTTTTTAGTATATAGTTCTAAGAATTTTGATGAACATATACAATCATGCAATCACTTTTACAAGAATGATATAGAACAGGTTGATGCCCTACCCCTCCTCCACTTACACACATACCACATGCCTCCATGCCACCCAAATGTCATTAGCCCTTTCCTCAACAGCTCCTGATAAGAACTCATCTGTCTCCCCCTCCCCCCTTTTCCAGAATGCCTAATTAATGGAATGGCACAGCACATAGCCTCTTGCATGTGATATGCAGCGACCTGCTTGCGAGTCACCTGTGGTGCTGCCTGGATCCACGGACAGATCCTTCCCATTGAACACCAGCGCCCCATTGCTTGGATGTACCACAGCTTGTCGACCCCTTCACCAGTTAAAGGACATTTGTTTCCAGTTTTTGGCTTATGGATGAAGCACAGTATCTTTTCTTATTAAATACTTTTATTGGGGGCTCTTACATTTATCACAATCCATGCATTCATCCAGTGTGTCAAGCACATTTGCACATATGTCACCATCATCATTTTCCTTTCTTTTTTTTTGGGGGGGGGGCATCACTGCTCTCTGTGGTGGGAGTAGGAGGCCCAGTCCCACTGCTGGAATTGAACCTCCGTCCCAGTGGGCCACAGTCCCGCGCACAACCACTATGCCACTGGGGCTCAGCCCACCATCATCATTTTCAAAGCATTCTCTTCCCACTTGAGATCTAATATCAGCTCCCCATTTCTTCTCCTTCCCTTCCCCCCTTCATGAATCCTTGATAAGATATAGATTATTATTTCCATATCTTACATCATCCTCCATTGCCTCTCACCCACTTTTCCATTATTCCTCCCCTGGGAAGGGGTTCTAGATTTACCCTTGTGACCAATTCCCTTTTTCTCCCTCCAACCCCCTCAGTCCTCCTGGTATCTCTACTCTCATTGTTGCTCCTGGGGGATTTATCTATCCTGCAGTCCCTGTGTTGCGGGCTCTTGTCTGTAGCAGTGCGAAAGCTTTTGCTTGAACATACATTTTCATTTCTTTTGGGTAACTGCATAGGCTTGGGACTGTTGGGTTATATGGTAGGCGTATATTGAACTTGATCAGGGACAGTCAAACTGGTTTTCCAAGCGGCCATTCTATTTTGCATTTCTCCCAGAATTGTGTGAACATCCCATTTGCTCCACTCTGGCTATTAGCAGATTTTGGGGCTTCAATTTCCTAGTAACTGAAGGTTTTGATCATTTGTATTGTGCTTATTGGGCATGCACATACCTCCTTTGGTAAAGTAACTATTCAGATCTTTTGTGAATTTTCTTGATTGGGGTTTTTGTTGTTGTTGTTGAGCTTATAGCATGACTTATAGATTCTGTGTACAAGCCCTTTTGTCAGATATGCATTTTTCAGACCAATCTGAAACCCCAAACTTGCTTAAATGGTAGCTTCACATAATTTTAAGTTTCAGAGGCAGAGTGAGTAGGCCTCAGAATTGCTGTCAATCAATTCCTTGCTTCCTTTCTTATCTCTCTGCATCTGCTATGCTCAGCTTTATCTCAAGCATAGCTGCAGTCACTCCAAGCTTAAAACCTCATAACACATTGTTCAGAAAGAGAGCGTTGGCTTTCAAAGGATCTCCAGAGAAGAGAGACCTTTAGTCCTGGAGCTGAGCTTACCCTTGTGACTCAATGTTGAGCCAAATGATAGGCCTCAAAGTGAGCCCTCACACCAAGCAAGCACACATTCCTTAGCACAATTACTATAGAGATGCAAGGGCAGCATTTGTGCTGAAGTCAAGTTCAGCAGGTAGGACGGGATAGGAAAGGAGGATGAAGAGAAGTGGATAACACAGGAGGAAGTGGGAAATGTGTGGTCTCTTTCTGGAGATTGCAATTAATGCCTTCAAACAAAATGTGTACCAATTATTAAGTGAAAAACCAACTTGCTCGTAAACTTTCACCCAAATCACAATGAAAAGTTGTTTTCAAGAAAGAGATATTCTAATCTAACTTTCCATTGACCTGAGTTGATGCCCACAACAGCAGCAGCGGGGAATCTCCCTGGCTGAGGAGTGCTGGGGGGTGGGGGGTGGGGGGCTTGCCTTTTCCTGTCCTCTTCAGTGGGGTTTTCTCAGGAGGTCCCTTTTCCCTGCAAGTCAAGGTCAGAGACCTTGCTAAGTGCAAGCAGGAAAGATGCCTCGGCCTGAGGTGCTATTTTGTTTTGTTAATTAGGAAGAGGACAGGATGAGAAAGCAGGGGACATACATGAGGAATCTTTTTTTTTTTTTTCTATCTAGATGGCAGCAGAGGTCCAATCATTCATTTGTTAACTCATTCCAGACTGAGTTGCTTTCTGCTTTAAATTCTCTGTGAAACCACATGTTTTTGGATGGCATTTTGAATGAAATGAGAAAATATCTAAAATTGGGGGGTAGTAATATGGATTATGATACAATTAGGGGGGAACATAGGTCTCAAGAGGTTGGTGCTGGGATTGGTGGGATGATCCTTGTGTCTCCAAGTTGATATAGGTATACAGGCCACTAACAGATGACTTTAGGCACTAAAACTGGGATGGCATCTACCCACCGAAGCCCAGAGGCAGAAATGTAGGGGGAGGCGGGGACACAATGCCTCCTGGGTCACAAGTGGGTTAAATGATATCGGGCTTTATCTGAGTGAGTTCATCTAACATTAGGTCAATATAATCCTCACAGCATATGACCTCAAGGGGTTTGGGGGTTTTTGCTTTTTTCCGATCCCAATTGTTTCCAACCCCTAGATGTATAGGCTTGAGGTGACCTTGCTTCTGAGGACTGTGTCTGGTATACACCGAGGGAAAGTAGACGGAGTCGACGGAGGCAAGGATTCCCACACTGTCCATTTCATATGTGTTGCATCGTAGTTATGGTTCTGCACAGGGACGTTTTGTGCGAAATGAGCACAGAGATAGAGCCCAGAGGGGGGGCGGGGAGGGAGGGTGATATTACTTCATTGATTTTAGATAAACAGGATGGACAGAAGATAAAACATGAAGCTGGGGCTAGCACCTGGTTAAACTAGAGGGCTAGGCCTGGATCAGAGCACATTTGGCTTTATGAGACATGGAGCTCTTCCAAGTTTGTGATTAGAGCATGTGAGCGGGGATCCTCAAGCTCTTTACCTGCTGTGAGGGGGAACCTGGAGGGAGAGACTTGAAAGGTAAGATGACAGTGATGCTGTGGACCCTTCGGAATATCCTGTTAGGTGCTGGCTCTATGAGTCTAGTACCGTGCTTCCCTGAAAAGAAGACAGTGTTTTTTTATTTATTTATTTTTTTTCTCATGAAGACACCTTAGGACTTATTTTCAGGGGATGTGCTATTTTTTTTTAAGTGTGTCACAACAATCTACATTTATTCAAATATAGTTGAGTCATCTTCTTCTGGAACATCATCATAGCTCTCCAAGGCCTGAATTCCATTCTGGATTTCCTGCAACTCTATTTCCTTTAGAACCATTGGTCCCAATCTCTCATGTTGAGCAATAGAGTTCTCATTAAATGGGTGCCGCTTATCCCTGCAACCTGCTGCGAGTGCTTTGGTAATAACACTGTCAGTGATTGTATCCCATGAATTCTTCACCCAAATCACGATCTCTTGCAGGCGAGGCTTCACAAAGTTTCCATGCCAATGTCTTGCCATTCTATTTTCAATGTAGTCATTCATTTCCATGCACAAGTGGCCTTCGAATGGCTTGTTAATTGCAATATCAAGACTCTGCAGATAGGTCATGAGGGGGCAGATGAGAAGGGCTGCCCGTCTTCATCTCCGCTCCATGACGAAATGCTTGGGTGCGCAGAGACGCTGCGTAACCACGCCCATCAGTAGGGCTTATTTCAGAGTATATTGCACAAATGCTTAGAAATCCTGCTAGGGCTTACTTTATAGGTAGGTCTGATTTTCAGGGAAACAGGATAGCAAAGGAGTCAGGCAAATTAATATCATGAAAAGGAGAAGGCAAGCATCCCCTCAGTCCTTCTTGACTTGGTTCATAGATACCTTGTAGGGCTATATAATGAGTTTCTTTCTTAGCAGGCAAGGCAAGGCTCTTGGTTATAAGAGGCAGAAACCTGACTTGAATCAGTTCAGATAAAACCAGGAATTTATTGGAAAGATATTGGGTAGCTCTCCCCATCAAAGAAAAATGGATGAATCAAATTATAGGAAGGGCAGAAATGCAGCTGGGCTCCAGGAGCAATGGAGAAAACCGACTCTCTGTAACTGTTCTCTCCTCTTTCTTTCAGATTCTCTTTGTGTGCTTCCTCCATATGGCAGAAAAGAGACACGGTTGCCAGCTGATCCAATACAATATAGCTCAAAGGGCAGGTAACAGAGAGACTAGCTCTCTTTACAGACCCAGTGTGAAATAGGGCAGGCAAGGACTCACTGGCCTGGCCAGGGTCAGGTCCATCCCTTGGACCAATCAACTCCAGTCCTCGTAGTAGGGTGGTGGTGGTTATATTGACATAGGACTGAATAAAAATCAAACATATTTATATCCCGATATTGGACGAATAACAGAGATCCAAATGACAAACTGTTAAACCACGGTCCCTAATGCCCAGCTGCGAGCCCAAAGATGGCCAATCAAACCCACCCAAACGCCGGGCAATCTCCTTCCCATAGAGATTACAGTCTAGAAAACCCTATGGGGCAGTTCTACTGTGTCACATTGGTTTGCTATGAGTCAGAATCAACCAGAGAGGGAGCAATTTCTCTCTCATGCAAATGCCCAGGTGTACATATAGTGTGGCAGTTACATGATCTCCTGTCAACTTGCGAAAGGGTGGGGTCTAGCCTGTCAATCAGGTCACAGTTTGATGACCTCCTTTGGAGGCATGAAGGGAATAAGTAGCTCCCTGGAGGTCAGACACACTCTCTCTGCTATACCACATGGAGCTACGCTGATGGAGCCAGAGCTCTGGAGCTGGAGGAGCACGGGGAGACCCCCGGACCTGGGCTGAGATGTTTTCTCAATATACAGTTGCTCTTTTACATAAAGCTCTTTCTGCCACACATGAGTCTCCCAGGATTTGTTTCTCTGGTCTACCCAGACTAATACATAAAGTATGCAAAATATATTTAGCAGGCATCCTTTGGATCTAGCCAAGGATTGATCCAGAGTTTTGGGGACTGAGTATAATTTTTGGAAGCTTTTAAAAAGAAAATAAAACACAATTTTAAGATGTAAAAAGAGATCTAAAAGCGAGCATTTGTTAAGTATGAGAAACAAAAAGAAAATGAAATCACCACAAATTACTGGATATTTGGAGTTTCTGGCTCCTTTCTTTTGTGATCTTTTTAGACAATTTAGGACCTCTAGTGGCACGGTCGTTAAGCTTTTGACTTTTAGGTTTGAACCCACAGGTCAATGATTCAAACACAGCAGCAGCAGATCCATGGAAGGAAGATGAGGCTATCAGCTCCCA
>PVJH01043595.1:0-13521 GCA_004026705.1 Nesogale talazaci | reverse complement strand
CTTGGACTTCTAACCTCCACAATTGTAAGACTAGCACCTGTGTTGATCTAAGCCACAAAGTGTGTAGTAACATACTACGGCAACAATAGGAGCCTCACCTAGGGGAGAAACTGTCTCCATTGCCAGAAGGACAGTATCAGGATGGTATCAGAACATGGTGGTTAGTGGTCTCTCTCTCTGGCTGGCTGGCTCCCACAAGTGATCTCTCTTGCCCACAGTCCAGTTCCACCAGATACCTGCAGAGTATACTCTCTTGCTTCCTTTAAGTCTTTGCATCAAGAGCATATTTGCAATAGGCCCTCCTCAACCACCACTTCCACCATGGTACACCCCTCCCCCCAGTTCTCTTTCTCTCTGCCTGCTAAATTGCATATTTCTCTTAGTGTCTCCTTTGTAGTCTTCCCCAACAATGATGAAAAGCCCTGCCTTGTTCACTACCACATCTTCAGGACCTCAAATAGACCCTGGCACAGTGTAGAGGGTATGAACAAAAAATGTATAGCCTGGGCAAAAGAATAAATAAAAGTGACTAGTGCAGTGCCTGGCTCTGATGGGCTGCTACAATACCTATCATCAGACACCAGGGGATGGCGGGGAGGGCTGGTGTCATACCTTCGGGGGTCCTTCCTCTATCCAGCATGGTTTGTTTTTTTTTTCATTAAATAAGCAGTGGCTTTGGGAAATGTATGTGGAAATATGTGTGCAAATGTGCTTGATACAAATGATGTACTGGGGCTGAGCCCTGGTGGCGTAGTGGTTGTGCGCGGGACTGCGGCCCACTGGGACGGGGGTTCAATTCCAGCAGTGGGGCTGGGCCTCCTACTCCCACCACCGGAGAGCAGTGATGCCCCCCCAAAAAAGAAAAAAAAATGATGTACTGAATGTTGTAGTAGCTGTAAGAGCCCCCAATAAAATTAAAAAAAAAAAAAAAAGCAGTGGCCACCACTTATTGGAAGAAGCCCTAGTGGCCTTGTGGATAGGTCTGAGGGTTCCTAACTACAAGGTTAGTGGTTCAAAGCCCTCAGCTCCTCCATGGGAAAAAAATGAGGCTGTCTGTTCCTATAAAGAGTCTCAGTGGCGTAAGTGGTTGTGTGCGGGATTGTAGCCTGCGGGCTTGGTGGTTCAAATCCAGTGCCGGCTCTCAGGAGCAGCGCAGGGTAGCTCCCACGACCACCAGAGGGCAATGATGCCCCCCACCTCAAAAAAGAGCTACAGTCTCAGAAAGCCCAGGTAGCATCACAAAGAGTCAGAACTGACTTGATGGCAGTGGGTTACCACTTATTGGGAGTCCCTGAGCAATGCAAATAGCTCATGCATGTGGCAGCTAACTGAAAGGTTAGAGGTTCGAGTCCACTCAGAGCTAACTTAGAAGACAGCGCTGGCAATCTACTTTCAAAAGACCAGTCCTAGAAAATGCGGAGCACAGTTATACTCTTGACACACGTGGAGTCGACACAAGACCCACTCGACCCAATTGTGGCTGGTTAAACCGAATAGGCTACGAGGACCCAAAGGTTTAATTCACAGGCATGATCTCATTCCATCTTCGAAGGAAACCACCTCCATTTAGCACATCAAGGAACCTGAGACTTAACTGAAGTCTATGACTTATTCAAGACCCTTGAACTGGTTCATGTGACTCCAACTCAAGCAGACCCTCTTCAGTGACATGCCATAGCCTGCGTTAGAAAGGGAGCCTTGGTGTGCGGAGGTTAAGCACCCAGCTGTCAACCAAAAGTCTGCGGTTTGAACCCGCCCCTGCTTCTCTGCAGAGAAGTGAGACAGTCTGCTCACGGAAGATCACAGCCATGGGAAGCCCATGGGCAGTTCTGCTCTGTCCTTTATGAGTTAGAATCAGCTCCCCGGTGAGAAATGTGCTCTAAAGAAAGCACTTCTCTGCAGCCCTCTCCTTCGCTCCTGCCATACTTCAGTGTACATGTTTTGAGTTGCTTCTTGATGCCATGCATCGGACTAGGGATAAATAAGGCGGACAGGACAGCTGGCCTCTCCTCACAGCCAGCTTGCTTCTAAGGGGCAGACATAGCAGTAATGGCAACATCACCAATGCCTGCAAAACAGGAGTAGTCCAAGGGCCTGGGAACACATAGGTAAGCACCCTACCTGTCTGGGGACAGGGCTCACTGGCCAAGCTATCCCAGGGGTCCAAGTGCATAGGTACCCGAGGCTTTCCAGAGACTTGGGGTCAGGTGGGACTAAGGCTAAGGATCCAGTGTTCCCAGCAAAGAGACAGCTATGACCCTAGTCCTGGAGGGGACAGGCTAAGCACATGTTTCCTGAGGTGATTAATAGGGACTTACACCCTTAGAAAGGGGTGGCATCCACTCTGAAACCTTCGTGGACAAGAAGAAATCAAGGAATGTCATCTGCTGGTTCTTCTGAGGCTAGTCTCAGCACTGACACCCTCCTTCCCCAGCAGGGGAGGAAATCCTGGGGGGAAGAGGAGTGATGACCAGCCTCTCCCACCCATCAGGCTGTGGGAGCACGTGGCGGGAACCCAATCTTACCCAGCACAACCGGGAGGGAGAGAAGTGGACGCCGCTGAGGCCACCTCAGGGAGACCGTTGCCTCCCTAATCATTTAGCTGGAGAAGAGCAAAAGCAGTACCACTTAGCTGGCTAATTAGTCCCTGCAGCACCCCGGAGTGGTGGCTGCAGCTGCATGCCCGTGATGTGGTTTGAGGAGGTGGGCAGGGCAGGCCTGGGGACCAGGGCATGGGCCTCCCTGCCTGGCTCTTCATTCAAGCACCCACTCATCCGCTGTTCATCCCACACTGACCCTGGGTCCTGGGCACACGAATGAGCATGGCAGGCATGCTCCCTGCCTTCTAGGGGCTCGGAGTTTAGTGGGGATTAGACATTCAACTGTGAGCCAGGGCTCCCGCTGCTGTGCCTTGCTTCACCTGTCCCCCTGTCTCCTGTGGCTTCTCTTTGCCCATCTAATTCCCACCCAGTCTAGGTGGCCTTCTGTAGGAGGCCTCTCCTGGAAACTGGCTTGGGTGACCCTTCTGTTTTCCCACAGAATCCTGGCATCTCTGCTTTCCTTGCCTGTCTCCTTGAGCTTTGAACACAATCTGCAAGTCTAGGGTGGCACCAGGCACTCAGTCAGAGCCTAGTGTTTGCAGAATGAACACGCGAGGAAACATAGCCTGGGACCAGTCACTTTGGATCCTTGGTTTCCTTGTCTGTAGAATAAAGGGGTGGTGGGGTGAGGTCTTTCTTGGTACAAACAGTTCATATACCCAGTTGCCAACCAAAGGTTGAAATTTTGAGTCCACCCAGATGGAACAGAAAGATCTGGCCATCTACTTGGGAGAAATTTAGCCAATAAGAACTACAGAGAATAGATGGACTTCCAGGAAGCATAGGGGGTGGGGGTGGGGGTGGAGGGGTGGCGCATAGAACTGGGTAGTGTTTGGTTCTGCTGTATGTGTGGCTATCAGTCTTAGCAGACCCGATGGCACCTCCGAACATCCTGGGTCTAACAGTCTGTGACCCGGCGGACAGTGCCGGGGGAAATCTCAGCCTCCAGGGGACCTCAAGCTTCAGGATTGTCCAAACTCATGCCAGACCAGTTCCTGACAAAGTGAGGAGCAGAGGCTGGTGGATAGTTAATGTTCCCTCTATCTGCAGGGCACTAAAACCAACTCTGGCCTGCTGAAGCACAGAGGGACTCTGGAAGGATGCTGGGCCGTCTCAAATTTCTGAGAAGCACTGCTCTTCCACCAGGCCCGACACAGGACAGCTCCAGAAAACTGGTGAACAAGTGGACACAGGACAGAGAGGGCCTCTCCTCTGATGAGTCCGTGCTGGGCCAACCCTGCTCAGAACTGCTGGGGAAATGGCTGACACACAGACTCTGATGCAGCAGGGCTCTGGGTGCTGCTATGAAGGGGCCTCTGCTCTAACCTGGCCCAGGCCTGTTAGGGCCAAGCGTCACTCAGGGTGGTGAGTGATAGGCGGGGGGACAGGGGAGCAGCCGCCAGCCATGTCCCATAATCCCTGAGTGGAGTGACTCTTGGGCAGGAAGGCTGCTGTAAGTGGTTGGGCTGACCAGCTCTCTGGACAGTGACCAGGAGAGCCGGTGAAAAGTATCATCTTTCAACCTGGGAGACTGAGTCCACAGGCACGGTGCTCTATGAGGGGCCGGCAGGGGAATGGCAGCTATGTTCCTAATTTCCCCAGGAGGAGGCTGGCCACTCCTCCGTGCTGACTCCTTGCCATTCAAAACAAACAGCATCATTTAGTTCCATGTAAAATGAATGAAAGGAAATTAGATGGTGGGGGCCATGTGGCCAACCTTGCCCCCACCCCCACACTGTCTACAACCGCTTTTCATCTACCCGCCACAGAGGAACAACAGCTTGGGAGGTGTGGGCCAGTTGAAGTAAATACAGAACCTGAAAAGTCCGTGCGCTCAGGGGCTGGGGTTTGGGAAGTCTCAGGTGTCTGTTGGGCCCTGTCCCTGCTGTGTCTCTTGGCAGCGGAGTGTAGCCTTTGTGAATCTCCCAGGGAACAAGTAAAGGGAACAAATAAACAAAACCGAACCAACAAGGACAAAAACAAAATGTGAGCCGTTGCTCCTGAGACAGATGGAGGAGGGCGGCGGCATGCGGAGAGGAAAGGTGGTACCTGTGTGGCACTAGTGGGGCTTCTGGGCAGCCGCTGATTTCATTTGAGTTGGGGAAACAGGGTCTGGGGGGTTGTGGAGAGATGGACGCACAGGCAGGACTGTATCTAGCTAAAAGTCTGGGGTCTGGAGCTAGACTGCCTCACTTCTGATCCCAGTTCGGCCACTTAGCAGCTGTGTGACCTTGGCAAATCCCTTGCGCCCTCTGTGGCTGCAGCGAACACTGTCTTGAGACAGTTCTGAGCCCCTTCATGAGTAGCTGATCAAGTTGCCCTTACCAGGCTCCCTCAATCCTGGATTTAATGCATCCTTCTCACTGTGTCTGGGCCCGTTAGGGAGCCACGAGGGGTAGTCCCCGTGTTCCCCCACCCCCACCCCTAACCTTCAGAATGACTTAAGACACCCAGTCCTGGGAGCCTGGGAGTCTACATACCTAGCCAAGCCTGCCTGCTCGCCTCAGATTGGCTATCTCCTACTATTTGGTTGGCAGATTTCCCTCCATGTGCCCCCCCCTCCCTGCCCCCAACCCTGGAGTGGCTACATCATACATGCTGAGCCTCCACATAAACACCCCCAGCTACTCTCACTCAATCCCCCTTCCTGGGTCTCAGCTGAATGACCTGCCCACAGATCTGTTACAGCCTCAGTTTCCTTGTCCGTACTTTAGGGATTTGTTGGGAGGCTTAAAGTCAGTTCAGGCATACTTAGCACTTCGCATAGTCCTAGGCGCATTAGCTATTGATGATGATGAGTTTCGACTGTTCTGCTGGGTGCTCTCGGGTTGGTTCCGACTCCTGGTGACCCCGTGGACACCAATTGAAACACTGCCCAGGCCATACCACGCTCACATCGTTCCTGTGTTTGAGGTCCTCGCTGCAGCCCCTGCATCCATCCTGTACACTGAGAGGCTTCCTCAATTACAGTACCGCATGGTAAATTGTATATATGAGGGGCTGAGAATAGAATGGAAGGTCATGGGTTTTCTCACTGACGTTTTTTGGAGTCTCCCCCCTGCTCCCCATAAAACTGTCGATTGTAGGCCTGGTGGCACAGAGGGTTTCACACTGGGCGGCACGGTCAGAAGGTTAAACCCACCAGGATGCTGGATGGGAGACGGATGAAGCTTTCTGTTCTCCCAAGGTGTACAGCCTCTGAAACTCAAGGGTGCAGTCACATTCTGTTCTACACGGTCCCCAGGAGTTAGAATGGATTCGAAAGCAGTGAGAGAGATACGTTTATCGATAAACTGACGAATTAAGGCTACCATATACCATTGAAGCTCTTGTCCTAGGTCCCCGAGGTGTCTCACTTGGCTTTCGTGAAATGGGTCTCGAGTCAGCGCTGTCACAGGCTGAATAAGGAAACACACTCTGCTGAGTCTGGGGTCTCTCACAGACAAAAGAGGGCAGGGCATCCTGGGACAGAGACTGCTAGTGTCTCTCCATAGTCATTCTCTTCTTTCTCCCTTCACACGAGAATCTTGAGGTTTTCCTAGTTCTACTGCCACCCAGAGAAGCCATGGGGATGCATCGGTTAAGTGCTCACCTACTCAGTGAGTTAAGCACTCAGTGGGAGCTGAAAAGCTGGCGGTTCAAACACACCAGCTGCTTCTTGAAAGAAGAACACGACAGCCTGCTTCTGTGAAGGGTAAAGCTTTGGAAACTCCGGAGTCGTTCTACTCTGTCTGCAGCCTCGTGCTCAGACTGACCCTGTACACAGACCAAAGGCAGTCGCGCAAAACCAACAAGAGGTTAGAGTGTGGTGTAAAATTGGGAAAGGTATGCATTGGGGTCCTATCTTTTCACCATATGTATTCCATCTGTTGAACAAATAATCCACTGGATTATTTGAGGAATGCAGCACCAGGATTGGAGGAAGATTTATTAACAACCTGTGATATACAAATGATCAAACGTTGTTTGAAGCACTGATGAAAATCAAAGATCACAGCCTTAGATATGGGCTATACCTCAATAGGAAGAAAACCAAAGCACTCACAACAGGGTCAATAAATAGCAGCTTGAAAAATGGCAGAAAGACAAAGTGGTCAGGCTATCATTTCCCTTGAATCCACAATCAACAGGAAATCAAATGACATAGGGCATGGTCACATCTGCTGCAGAAGACCTACTTAAAGTGTTAACAAGCAAAGATGTCACTGAGTCTTTTTCTCCTGCTTCATATGCATACAGAAGTTGGACAGTAAAGAAGTTACCCCCAGGAAGAATCGATACATTTGTTTGCGGAAGAATCTTGGATAGACTATGAACTGCCAGAAAAACAAACATATCAGCCTTGGAAGTACAGCTAGAAGGTTCCTGGGGAATGAGGACAATGAACCTTTGGCCATGTGACCGGAAGGGACCAGTCTCTGGAGAAGGACATCATGCTGGGTTCTCAAGGAGATGCATCGACAACAGTCGCTGCAACAGGGGCCTCAAACTTGGCAACAATTCCGAGGACGCTGCAGGACCAGCAAGTATTTCCTTCTGTTGTGCAAGACGTTGCTATGAATCAGAATCAGCTCAGAGGCTCCACACAAGGAACTGCACTCACTTTGACAGTCATGGCTCGGGGCTGAGCCCCGGGGGCGTCGTGGTTGTGCGCGGGACGGCGGCCCACTGGGACGGAGGTTCGATTCCAGCAGTGGGGCTGGGCCTCCTACTCCCACCGCCAGAGAGCAGTGATGCCCACCCCCCAAAAAAAGAAAGTAATGGCTCTTGTCACCAGCTCGCAGACGACAGTCCGTGTCTCCCCGACAGCTATAGGGCGACTGAGTGGGGGGCCGATGAGGCAGAAGTGAAGACGACAGGATCCATATCTAGGATGGCACCTCGAAAGTGAGGACGCTTACAAAGGGTGATGTAAAAAGGCTGAAGTGAAATAGCAGAGTCCTGAACCACAGAGCATATGAAAAGATTACCGTATATGCTTGTCTAAGCCGAGCTTTTCAGCACATTTTTAATGCAGTTTTTGTGGCAAAATTAGGTGGCTTGGCTGATATTCGGGTCGGTTTATACTCAAGTATATTTGGTCCATCTTCATCAAGCACGGTTCCTTTCAGGATATGAGTGGGAAACCTGTTAATACAATTCTTCCTATGAGCATATCACAGACAATAACCAGGTGACTTTTGCTCAAATTCAACAAACTGTCCTGAACTTAAAATTCCATAGATTGTCCTAACTGGATATGTCCTAGCCCTGATGGAGCATCTGCTTCAGCCCTGCTTTACAGATAGGGGCACTGAGGCTCAGGGAGGTTAAGCAAGATCCCAGCCACAGAAGGTGTGGCTTTAGATCCCAATTTACTTTTGGAGTCTGCTCTTTTATCCTGAAACCTATGGTTCTTCACCTTTTTAGTGTCTGTGCTCCTGAACCTTCTTTTTTTTGGGGGGGGGGGGGCATCACTGCTCTCCGGTGGTGGGAGTAGGAGGCCCAGCCCCACTGCTGGAATCGAACCTCCGTCCCAGTGGGCCGCAGTCCCGCGCACAACCACGACGCCACCGGGGCTCAGCCCCCTGAATCTTCTTAAGCAGTGGGAGAAAGTGTTTAAAGAGCTGGAAACACACTAAACCTTAGGCAATAATAGTACAGTGTAAAGACTAGGATGTTTACTGCTGACTTTCTGTTCCACCAGTGAAAACCGAGGATGAGAAAACCATTGACATCCTCAATAACAGCTTCAGACAGGCGGGTCACCCTTCTGGGTTCACTCTCCGCCTCTGCTGCTGGTGAAGTCACTCTCTGGCCCTCAGTTCCCTCATGTGTACAATGGGAATAGCAACAGTACCAACTTCACGGTGGTGTGGACAGGACCAAATGAAACAATGACAATAAAGTGCTTCACACAGTAGATAAAGAAAGCAAACCACATAAAAAACAAAGGGACAAAAGCACTAGCTGTTATTGCTAGGTCTGAAGTCAAAAGAGTTAAGCTTAAGATCTACCTTGGTCACCTATAAGCCTTGTGACTCTTAGGAAACCAGGTAGTCTTCCCAAGCCTCTGTTATCTCTGTGAAATGGGTGGAGGGAAGCATGACCACTATCTCAGAGCCACTGTCCTTTTTGAAAGAGGTGACCTTAGTGAATAAGAAGGACCTGGGTCCAGTGAAGAGCACAAAGACCCAGCAAGTACAGAGCAGTGAGGTATGAGAGAGGGAGCCGTGGAAGCAGAAGGGAGGACATCTGACTGTTTGTGTGCCCTGAGGGAAGGGACACCTCATCTGAGTCCTGACAAACCAATAGCATCACTGGATGAAGGGGTCTCAATCCAAAGCTGCCAGAGTCTTTCGAGGAATCCCTTTAAATCCCACACCCGATTCCAATGAGTTGACCCTGACACACAGCGATCCTTCAGGACTGGGGGCGACCACCCACGAGGTGTCTAAGGCTATCCATGGTCACTGTTGAAGTCGAGTGCCCCATCTTTCTCCTGCAAAGGGGCTGGCTGCCAAGCAAAGGTCGGGAGTTGCAAACTACCAGGTGCTCTGCCGCATGAAGCGTCATCCCCAAAGCCTCCTGATACGATCCCAGCCTGGTTGACCACCTGATCTTGACCTTGTGAAACCTTGAGCAAAGGACTCAGTCAAGTCTTCATCAGCTTGTGACCTGCAGGGCCGTGAGCTGGCAAATGGGAGCTCTCGGCTCGGAGGTCTAAGCCTCTAAGTTTGTGGTGATTTGTCAGCCAGCATGACCCGCCTGCTGTCACATTGACTCCTGGGGACCAAGTGTGTGCCAGAGCTGTACTCCACAGGCTTTCCATAGGGTTTTCTCAGGAGGGGTTGTAGAACCCTCCTTCTGAGGGGCCTGAGGGGGTAGGCTTGGACTCTAACCTTCCAGCTAGCAGCTGAATACGTTAGCCATTTGCACCACCCAGGGAGTCTGGAAACCAATCTCTCTCTGCCATCAGGGGGCTTCTGACTCAGAGTGACTCCACAGAGGAGCGTTCCATCACGGTCTCATTTTATGCCCAGCAGGGAGAGGAGAAGTGACTTGTGCAAGGCCACGTGGCCAGAGGTTTCTCACACAGGGTCGGGCCACCAGCAGTCTGGTTCCAGAGACCACGCTTTGCACCACCCAGCTGTATTTTCTGGATGTTCAAAAGCAGTGGTTCTCAACTTTTTATACAGTTCTTCTTGTGGTGGTGACCGCCAACCATAAATTACTTTCGCTGCTACCTTAAAACTGTAATTTTGCTACTGTTATGAAATCGTTGTGTCAATATCTGATAGGCAGGATGTGTTTTCATTGTGACACATAGAACATCAGGAAAGTCTAGTGATTCATCACAAAAACAATATGTAATTCTATATTGTGAAGTATTTATTTCTAATGACAAATAAGTGATTTTTTTTGTCTTGAAGCATGGTGTAGCATGCATAACAATCTTAATATAATAATCGTAAGCTCCATTGCTAGGTTTTTGCGACACTATATGTGAAAAGCCAATGTCTCCCTTCCTAAGACCATTGTGTTCCTAAGACCATTGTGTTTTCCAATGGTCTTAGGCAACCCCTGTGAAAGGGTCCTTTGAGCCCCAAGGAGTCACCACCCACAGGTTGAGAACTGCTGCTTTACAGGAATGGTGGTGGTGCAGTGGTTAAGCATTCAGCTGCTTACAGGCGCACACCCACTGAGAGTTATTCTGCAGGAGAAAGATGTGGCAGTCTGCTTCTGGAAAGCCTCACGGCCTTGAGAAGCCCACAGCCCTAGGAGCTATACTGTGTGTGGGATTCAGTTTGACGGCCATACACTTAGGTATATTTGTTATCAAATCTGTAAAAGAGACTCTCCAGGCTTTACATGGCAACTGAGTGAAACAGGACCACTTGTAAATATAAAGGTGGGTGGGGATAACAGGGAACACGTATTTGCTTTCATAGACACAGTAGCTCTGAAACAATGGATTTTGGGAGAACACTGCTGTCTCCCAGGATTGTGGGTACCCGGGGTCAGCAGAGCCTGCCACAAGCAGAGCCTGGGGGAGGCAGACATCCGTGAGAGGAGGATCGCGCCAACATGTTCCCCTACCAGAGAGTGGCCAAAGGCAGACACTGCACACATCCCCTGGAGTTGCAGCGCTCATGGATTTTGACTTACTACTTAGGATCTTTTGACTTTTGAATCCTGGGCTCACATTGCCCATTAAAAAAGAAAAATTAAAACAGAATCAGAAACACATCAAAAAATTCACTGCCACCGTGTTGATTCCAACTCATACAGATCCCATAGGACTGAGCAGAACAGTCCCTTTGGGTTTCTGAGAATGGACATCTCTACAGAGGCAGAAAGCCTCATCTTTTTCCCATGGAACGGCTGGTGGGTTTGAACTGCGGACCTTAGGACTAGTGGCCCAACAATAACCTCCTACACCCCCAGGGGTCCATAATAAATCAAAGGGGTGGCAAAATGTTGGACACAAAAGCACTCAACAGAAGATAGATGTGTGGGTGGGCTGGCAGGCAGTTGCTGATCCGAGGCCACAGAGTAAGCCTGGACACTGGGCTTCTCTGTCTCAGCACTGCTGGAATTTGGGGTTGGACGATTCTTTGTGCAGGGGGAGCTACTCTGTATAGTTCACTGTTTCACTTCCATGGCTCACTGGTACAATCCCACCTGCCATGCCAGGGACCCAGGTTTGATTCTGGCCAACATACCCTCGGCACAGCCCCCACTCACCTGTCGGGGGAGGGAGCCTGTGGCTGCATGGTTTTTTAGAACAGCATCAAGAGCACAGTCTCCCAGGCTAAAATGGGCCTGGCAATCTGCTTTTGAAGCAGGCCAATGACAACTATGATCCAAATGAGGTAGGGCAGGGCCGGCAGCCTTTTGTGCCATCGTGCTCGGGGTCACCATGAGGTGGGGAAGACGCAAAGGCAGCAGAAGTGATAGCCGCATTGTAGGTCTCTCCTCACTGGATGCCAGAAACACCCCTCCCCAAGTGTGAGAAGCAAACATGTCTCCCCATAGGGCCCAATGCCTCTTGGGAGAACCACTGCTTTCCCCTCTTCCTTCCCACGCCCCACTCAGCGAAGCTCAGAGTGCTGCCAAAACCACGGTGAACCTAGAAACCCCAGACCTGCCCTGAGATGTCTGCGCCGCTGGAGGGGGGGAGCAGAGAGTGGAAAGCTTGACCTTGGGGAGGGGAAGGTGACTTAATCAATGGGAAACCACTCTAGGAGCAGAGTGCCTGGATTCAGGGCCCAGGAACTTTACGGATTCTAATGGAACAAAAAGCCTCACGTACCTCCTTGGGTCTCGAGTTCAAGAAAACCACTTTTCTTACTTTGGTCTGCCATCCCCTTCACTCAAAAGAAGAGTGCTCTACAGGATATTCCTGGAAATAGACCACCAGGCCTTTTTTCCTAGGCACCTCTGGGTAGATTGGCCTTCCAACCTTCCAGTTAGCAGCTGAGCATGTCAACTGTTGGTGCCACCTAGAAATTCCCTCTAAGCGAACAGGTCCTTAGCAACCTCAGTGGGATTGGTGACAGCAAGGAAACATGGCCAAGGAGCATGCTGGGTGGTGGGCTGGCTGGGCTGGTTTTCAAGCCGGGTTCAGTAGAGGGCAGTGATGATTCTGTGCCCTCACCCGGCAGACACAGGTTTCATTCCGGGCCACTGCACTTGTCCTTGTAACAGGCTAGGAAGAAAGGCCTGGAAATCTCCTTCTGAAAATCAGCCAGTGACAACTCTCTGAATCACGCGGGTCCAAAGGGCAGTCAACAGCAACAGATCCTGAAGCAATAATAAGGGTCCTCACACAGTCTCGGACATCTCTTGTATGCTCCAGGCAGACCTGGTCTCAGGATACACACAGTGGCCCTTAGCGTCCTGAGCTCACCGCCCAGTGTCAGGGCACAGAAAACAAACAAAACCATCCGATCACCTCAGATGCTGATTCACGCTACTCGGGACCAAACATGGGGGACCTTGGAATGATGACTTGCAGAAAACCACTTTAAACAGTGTGGCCACGGTCGACCTTTCTGGCAAAGTCACCCCTCGGCTGAGATCCAAAGCATGGGAGAGATGACTGTGGGGATATCAGAGGAAGTACAGCTCTGGGCAGAGGGAACAGCAGATGCAAAAGGTCTGCAGGGGGAGGCACCAAGCTCACTGGAGGAAGAGAGAGGTTGCCAGTGAGGCTGGTCCATTGTAAGTAATGAAGAGTCATGGGTGATTCTGTTGGTGCTATTGGGCTGGTGGCTAGGCCCTGAGAGCCCAGGGCCTATAGGTAATGTAGAAATTCTAGACTATCTCAAACAGCAGCTCAAGACTCAGCCAGCATGGTGGTTTGGGTTGAGGTTGGAGACCCATGACCGCCATCTTTGACCCCAGGCCCATCCTGGCTGGCCTGATTCTCCTGGGAGGCCCAGGTGTGCAAGGATGTCTGACAGGCCCTCCCAAGCTGGGAAGCAGGTGGGAATTGGTGTTGCCAGAGGGATGATTAAGAACAGGAGGAAAATGAAGAGATTCCCCAAGTCCCCAGACAAGATTGGCTCCCCCAGCCTGCCACGTCAGGGGCCATCAAACAAACCCAAATGCCAACAGCCCTGCCACGATCATCGTGACATTATTAAAAAGAAGCCCACCCCCTCCAGGGATGGGGTGGGGGCCCCGGGAGGAGCATCTGTGCTGTGAGCCATTAGGGGTCTCTGACAGATGCGCTCTGACCACCCTCCCAGCCCAGCTGCAAATGAAGGCCCGTCCTTTTCTTCTTCCCAGACAAGGATTGATGAGGATTTGGGAGAGCACTCAGACAGGCAAGAAAAGGCTGTGGACCTTTTCCAAGCCTGCAATTTATCTTGAGGAGGACTATTCACATCACTTTTACAGGCGGGATTACGCTCTGACCTGGCACATTAATCTC